>BQNB010044458.1:0-44879 GCA_026074375.1 Tanacetum coccineum
GGGATTCAAGAACAGTAAAATGGCCGGTTTGGGCTTAAAAATAAGTACACAAATGAGGCTTTTAAGAGCTGAAACTGAAGAAGCTTATAGAAGAGCTTACAAGCTCTTAAAATAAGCCAAAAACTTGGGCTTAATTGCTCTTAATGGCTGAGAAAGGTGAGCCTAAAGTTCCCCCTTTGCACCAGGGGAACTTTAAGGCAAACCTCAAGGGCTTATTTGACAGCTTATTTTAAGCTGTCAAATAAGCTCTAAAATCACAAATAAGCTCAAACAGATTGAGTGCTATAGCCAAGGGGCTTGTGCACCAATTTTGAGCTTTTGAAAATTACTTTTACTTGCTTAATTTTGATTATGAAAAAGGGCTTTTGATTTTTTACAAACTGTGACAGAAAAAGGCTTGGTGGTTTTGACTTATAAAGTCAAAGGAACAAAGGCTCTTGACAGCCCTTTTTGGACACTAAAAACACACTCTTTTTTGTGCTTAAACTCAAACCACAAGTGCTTAATCAAATAAGCACTTGTGGGTTACTAAAAAAAACTTCACAGTTTTGAAAAAGGTTCTTATACCTTGGAAAACAATTTTCCAACTAAAAATGTTTTAAAAACAGCTTAAAAGTGACTTAAAACTTGTGCTTAAATTGACCAAGTAACCATAACCCATGCCAAAACCCTTTTTGACCCGTTTTAAAGTTATCCCAAACACCCCTTTATCTCAAAACTGTCAAACCAAAGGGAGTTTAAAATCCATTTTTAAGCTAAAACTTTAAAAACCTTTTATCTACTTCTACTTATTTTTACCTATTTAAACTATTTTAAATAAAATCCTAGATTATTAGAAAAAATAGCTAGTTTCATCTTACTAGCTTATATATTACTTATGACAGTTTTAAGTTGTAAACTAAGACTAGACAAAAATTATGCACTAAAGACTTAAAAAACAGCTAACTAACAAGGCCTAAACTAATGTGTAACAAATATTGAAAACAAATAAGCTAGTGTTTAAAGCTAAAATTAAGCTATGGAAAATGAGGAATTGAAACTTGATTTTTTGTCTCTGTAAAAACAAGGACACTCTGTTCTGATGTGAGTGGCCTATAAACCCTTTTCATATTTGGCTCCCAAAGCCTCTAAACCTTGAGTCAAAAAAGTCCGAAATCAAGCTAAAATTAGCTTATTCTTCCAATAGCTTTCCAAAATCAAAATCAAATGAACATTTATGAATTAAAATCACATGAGAACAGTATTTGAGAGCTTTTAATAGGTATTGAACTGAATTTGAGCTTATTAACAAGAATAAGCTCAAATTAGCTTATTGAGAGCTTATGAAGTAAAAACGGCTTAATTTTTCATTAAAACAGAGAATTACAAATGCATAAGAGACAATAACTTAAAAATACTTTAAACTACAATAAAAACTTAATTAAAAACTTGCTAAAACTTAATTAAAACTTGAATATTTGCCACAATGGCTTACAAGGCTTTTTATAGCCGAAAACTAAAGCT
Organism: Tanacetum coccineum; assembly: GCA_026074375.1. Classification (NCBI taxonomy): domain Eukaryota; kingdom Viridiplantae; phylum Streptophyta; class Magnoliopsida; order Asterales; family Asteraceae; genus Tanacetum; species Tanacetum coccineum. The sequence continues at coordinate 1,504 of BQNB010044458.1, forward strand.
AGGTCTTCTTTTTCTTTCTCTTCTTGTTGTGCTTGTTTGTAGACACACAAACACAGGTGTGTTTGTTTTGTGAGAGTGTTAAAACCTTTAATCTTGGCCCTTCAATCCTCAAAATTCAATCTCAGTCGTCGAATTTGGTCTTGGGGGGTGTGGGATTGCCAAGTTGGCACCTTTGTGGCTGGGAAAGGTAGTGGGGGAGGGGGGAGTTGATTATCCATGGAGGGGATGAAGGTTCATGGGGTAAAAACGGGTATACAATCCCGTGAGTGTTTTTGGGGGGAAAAAGAGAGCGGGAAATGCTGTTTGAGGTATAACAGAGTGAATGTTGGGGGAGTTGACAACATTAACCCCTCAAAGTTTCTTGCTTCATTACACCAGTCGTCCTTGTGGTTATATAACTTTGGGGACTTGGCAAAACAAGTCCCCAAGAGTTATATAAGTAGTTGCAAAGCTCGTCCTTTGTGTATACAAGTTAGGGGGGTTGGCAGTTTTGCCCCCCCACTTGTTACTTTGAGTAAATAACAAAATGGCCCTTCTCTTTTCTTTTCCTCTTTTCTTCTTTTTATATAAGTTTAAGGTTTGGCAATTTCAGCCCCTAAACTTATATTTCTTTGACTTTGGCCCCGGGGTTGACTTGGGTTGACTTTGACTTTGACCAGTTGACTTTTCTGTTGACTTTTTGACTTGATTGACTTTCCGGCTTTGATTTGGCTTTGTCTTTCACAGTCTTTTCTATTCCGAGTCCAGTTTTGTCGTTTTGGCTTTGTTTTTCGTCTTTTTCTTAGTTATCCGTTCCTGCACAATACAATTAGCAAAACAAGCATATATTTGGCATTTTAAGTCCGTTTTTGATTATTTTAGCTCGTTTTTAAAGGTAAAAGGTATGTGTATTTAAGCACATACCACCTAACATAGTAAACATGAATGGTCTCTCCTTTGATTTGAAGGAAGCGTTCAAATTCATCATATAATTATGATTCCCTGTCATCCTTTGTTAACTCAGAACCTTCCAGAATAATCTTCACATTGCCCCAAATGTATTTAGCGTCAGTATAGTGGTTTATGAGTGTGTAGATGTCTTTTGGTATACCTTGAAGTAAGATATTCGTAGCACGAATGTCAGCTTTATACCTTTCCTTTTCTTCAGCTGTAAGGTCTGTAAAGACTCTAGCACGTTCTGGACCAAGTTCAAGTGCACCCTCAGTTTCTTCAGCAATAGTTTATATGACCATTCCCATTTGAAATGGACCTTCTGTAATCGATTTCATGATATTTTCTCCATTATCTTTTCCCAAACAATACAGGTCGTTGTGTGTTGCCAAGAATCAAAATCTGTTTTGTCAAGCATTGGTGGGCGTGTATCGGAACCGGTATACTGGATATCTTCTGACATATTAGACATCTTGAACTTGTTGTGAAATGATATCAGTCTTGATCGATCAGTGATAAAGAAGACTTGTGTTAAAGATAGGTTTTAGATGTGATTAAAGTAATTATTCTACGGGATTTACTAATCTTAACTGAAACAGAGAAATAAATCTTTCACGGGATTTTACAAAGTAAGAAAACCGTAGAAAAATTAAGATTTTAGTGACATATTTTGCTTGGAAAAATTCAACATATTTCGCTTAGAGTTTATGACATGTTTCACTTGACAATCTGTCATATTTCGCTTGAAGACAAACAAACATATTTCGCTTGAAGACAAACAGACATATTTCGCTTGATAATGTTATATTCCGCTTGAATACATATTTCGCTTGGAATCAACCTGTCATATTTTGCTTGATTCAAACCTGCATATTTCGCTTTATTCAAACTTGCATATTCTGCTTCCTCCAACCAGAAAGCCAACTTCGAGCAAAACTTAACTTTTTCCAACAAAATCACCAAAAACACATCCTTTTTAACGTTGTACCTTGATTTTTCTTGCACAACTAGTTACCTTATGCATCATATATTGCTTAAAAACATTTAAAAATAAAAACACATCTAAGACAAAATATGGGTTTGATTTTCGAACACAAGACTAAGAACTCTCAAAAGAACTAGCAAAACACGATCTATTCAAGATCCAAACGCACACAAGCTCACGAAATCACTACAAAGCTCTGATACCAATTGTAGGATATCATATTTCACAGCCCGGATGATGATTCTTGGATTTGGCTAGTTTCTAGAGAGAGAAACACATGGAGAGGTTTTCTAGAGAGAGAAACTATATGTGTAAAATAGAAAGTGAATAAAATGACTAGCTACCTCTTCCAAAGTTAGAAGAGGTATTTATAGTTCTTACATAATACAGGGTATTAGTACCCGGTTCAAAACCGAAAATTATACGATTAACTATTAAACTTCGAGCTATAATAAACAGTAAAATACACAGGGTGACCGAGTCTTTTTTTAATATCTAACACTGAGTATATGCCTTTTTGCTCTGTGGCCATAGTCCATGTGTTGGTAAACGCTAATGCATTAAATAGATCAATTTGGTTTGACAACCTGCCGGGGTAATGATCTGACGGTGAGCATACCCTGTATATAACAGATATTTTGTGGTTAGTATTAGGGGAAGTAGCATACTTCCCGGTCATGATTTCGTCCTACGGGTACATGAATGTGTTAAGGTTTCGGTTACTCGGGCTATTTAGTTGGAATTCATAAAGCTTATAACTTGCTTACTCTACCAAAAAGCAAACGTTATTGATGGTTTTGTAGGATAACCCAAAATATGGTTCTATGTGTTAATTGTAAACTCTATGGATTCACTCAACGTTTTGTTGGCGTTTTTAAGCATGTATCTCAGGTAAATTGATGTTGATGGTTTGGATTGGGACGGAACGCGGATATCAAGGATGGTGCCTCGGTGAAGTAGTGTCATAAATTAATTAAATGTTTTGGAATAATGCTCCGTGTTGTTGACTTTTAGACATAAAACTTTCTACAATTGGTATTGAGACATATGTATCCTTTCTTTCTAATAATGAAATTTTGTCTTTATGAACGTATCTTTGAAAAGTTTACTGGGACTCGTGTGCATGTATTATTGAAGACGCACCCAATCGTTGTATTCCGCTTGTGTAATCGCTTTTGGGGTGTTAAAAGCGAATGAGCCAGCGAGATATCTGGAATGAATTATAATATAAATTTTGATCCTCACACTAAGGAATATTAATTTGAAGTTTAAGGAACAATTTATATTCCAGATCTAGTAATTGCCAGACATATTTAGTGACCTGAATAAAGTGACTAGATCTTATATATATACGCTGCTAATGCTCCCGAATTACTATGTCTGTCCCATAGTAAAACCAATGTATTGGTAGTGGTCTTGAATGCATGTAACATGTCTAGACCAATCGATTCCAAATAAAAAGTCTTCGAATTAATATATTCAATGAAGCAAGAATATCAGGATGGTCAAATCGAGGTAATAAAGACCCTATAATAGTCTCCTAAGGAGACACTAGACACGAAAGTTCTTGGAAATCCGGGTTGGTGAAAAACTATGAAATCTCAATAAATATACATGTTATAATATAATGTCTATAAAGTTGTGGAATCAAAATAACAGTAATGAATCGACGTCGATCTAGTACTATCATCCAAAGCCATATGGCAACGAAGAGCATTATGTATAAATAAGTTACCAAAAGATATAAAGACGCAAAGAACTAATGAAATATTGAATTTTCTTTTGACGAGACGTGGTTACTGGGACTTGAAGTCCGTATATAAGAATATGTAAAACTTATTGATATGCATCGGTCTTTATGAGAAAGTTGAAATTAAATTATGCATATGTTCAGTGATGGCGCTACGTCTTTATTTTCTCAAACGACTTGGAATGATCCATGCAGTTACATGTTACTTGTGGTTCTATGGATCAAATACGTTATTTTATATTGTAAAGTCTGGCAAATGTGCAAATAATTTTTATCCGTCTAAAAATATATGATAAAGAGCTTATGTGTTGTTGAGATTCGCGCTCTGCGACAACATATAAAAGATGAAAGCCATGCTAGTGATTTAAATGCTTAAAGCAATGAGAAAAATTCTCAGAAATAGTATGCAAATCAAAATTTAATTAAGTCCTTGTTAGGTGGGTTAAAACAATCTGGAGGCATGTGGTACAATCGCCTTAACGAGTATTTGTTGAAAGAAAGCTACAAAAATGATTCAATTTGCGCATGCATTTTCTGTATCTGAGTACGTAATATAAACCATATATGTTGATTACTTAAATATAATTGGAACTCTTGGGGAGCTTCCAAAGGCGATGGAATGATTAAAGAAAGAGTTCGAGATGAAAGATCTCAGAAAAACAAAGTGTTGCCTTAAATTACAAATTAAACATCTTGATGATAAAGTTCTAGTCCACCTATAAGCATACACGGAAAAGGTTTAGAAAAGGTTTAATATGGATAAATCACATTCACTAAGCACTCCAATAGCGGTGAGGTCACTTGATGTAGAAAAATACCCTTTTCGACCTCCGAAAGATGATGAAGACATTCTTGGTCCCGAAGTACCTTATTTAAGTGACATACGATCATTGTTGTTTCTCGTTAGTCATACACGACTGGATATATCATTTTCTTTAAACTTATTAGCAAGATATAGTCATGTCCTACGAGGAGGCATTAGAATGAGATCAAGCAAATATTTTGATATCTTCAAGGTATAAAAAATAGGCTTATACTTTACTAACTCATCCAAAACATATTTAGTTGGATATGCAAATGCAGAAAATAGGTCTAATCGGTGTTTCGACACTTCTCAATGTACCAAAATTTTTGGCTAGGTTTGACCAGGATATTTAATCCATCAAAATGGGTATCTCCAAAAAAAATCATTATAGGTCTTACGACTCAATGCTGTTATATCTCTCCCATGTGTAGTGATCGCTTGAAATCCCACGTGTATTGTATTATTGTGATTTAAATTTCAGAATGCCACCGAAGAGAATCGCCACAACCACCACGCCTATGACCGATTGCTCAGAATAAGTATTGCAGGAATCACCACGCCTAAAGGATTGTAAGTATTCAACTCACTTGGTAGTACTAGGATGTACCGCAACCTAAGTCTTCGTACTAGTGGCCCAAAATGAATAGTTCGACTATCTCTTTCGTCGATAGATGTTTATCTGGTTTAGGGGGGTTGCATTTCCTATTGGATAAAGTTGTACTAATTGGGACCGCTCCAGGACCCAACAACAGCGACCATAACATCAATAATTATAACAAATGGTGATGGGATGCCGAGAATGAGGACATTCCGATAAACAATATTCCCAGAATAAAGTTTAACAAATAGGAGGAACTTGCGATAAGGCTATGCGAGAGAAGGATGGAATATGGTACTCAGTGGGTGCTGTTAGTCGTGTAGAATCAACTCCATTAGAAATTTCAAGCGATGTACAAGTCGGTTAAGTTCACGAACAGTTCCTGATCGTAAAGATTTTGTAACGTCAAAAGTTAATAACTTAGGAATGAGATTCAGTAGTTCCAAAATGAGGCCTTAATGATCCTTCTGAGCGGTTAAGGCAGGATTGTGTTTTCTAGACCATTGTTAACGTATTTCGTGTGATTATCGGGTTCGAGTTATATTGTTTCATATCGGATACAATTAAGCCCATTATTCATTATTTCATTAATTTGCATAATGAAAGCGTCCCATTTATGGGTGAAATAATAAAATTGATAAACTTATGGTTCGGCGATTTACAATTTATTTATATAAATGAAGAGGCATCCCAATCCTTTCAAATAAATAGATTATAAATCATCCTACTTAATAATTCCCGATGCAATACGCGTACTCACATAACCTTCAAGGTGATGGATGACATGACGATGCATGTGCTCTAATGAGTATGGGACGAGTGTTCCAAACTCGTCTTCGGAGACGGGGAGTAAAACTATCAGGGAAATCACATAGTGTTCAAGATCGTTAATGAGTACTCGGTTAGAGTAACTAAGGTAAAAGTCTTTATGAACGAGTCAACATAGCAATTATCATATAAATCCTCCTATTACAAGTCCCGCCCATACAAGACTTGTAATACTTAGATTTATACATAATCCCATGTAAACAGAACTGTGACGGGCTTTGTTAACATAGCAATTATCATATCAATCCTCATATTACAAGTCCCGCACATACAAGACTTGTAATACTTAGATTCATACATAGTTCCATGTAAACAAAATTTATGACGGCCTCCGTGTAATACGATATTGTATAAAGTTATGAAGAAAATAATATTCTTAGAGACCATTGCTTAACTTACGATGCTTGAGAACGAAATGAGGCCATTGTGCAACTCATAATGTCTAAGAAGTAAAATGAGACCATTGTCTAATTCCCCACAATGTATGAGGTATATGATTGAGACCATGAGCAACTCACAATGTCTTAAGGAAATGGTCTAGTTATTTATATAATTAAATCTTATATAAATATGCTGTTCGATATATGCAAAGAATGTAAGTCATAATATATTTATATATAATTTATTGATAATATATATATATATATATATGTATGTCATGTAAGACTTAAGGTAACAAGTAACCTAAGCAAGTAAGCAAGTAGTGTTATGCACTTTGTAAATGTTAATTGTGTTGCAACCTTTTTGAATTACGGTTTATAGTCTAGGGGAAAAATTTGCAAAACATAGTCTCTTTTAACCAATGGCTCGGTTACCATATCTGTAAACCCCAATAAATGTGTCGCAGCGGAATGTATGTGTCCGGAGGCGTTACTTCATAATACACAACGCTAGATACAGAGAACGGACTCTCAATGTGTCGGTTGAAAAAGTAATCTCGTTGAATTCCTTGAAATTTGATATAATGTTTGTCCCTTAATTGCATCACAATAATATGCTTGAATTTATCACAACATGATTTGATCACTTGTATGTATGTAGAAAATTTGTATGAAATCTTGTCAGTTTAGATCCAATGCACATCAATAATCCCAAACATCTAATTTCAACTGAGGAAAAACATGCTTAAAAGTGTCAACATTAATGTTGGTGAGTTCATAGGTTTTTTGTTTAATATATATGATAAACAAAGGTTTCCAAAAGCCCTTGTTAGTGGTAAGGGACCGTTTCAATCCTTAATTATTCTTCCCAAAATGTATGTATGATTTTTAGAAATCAAAGAGTTGTAAAATACGCATGACCATTTCAATCCCCAAATAGTCACCAAAAATGTACGTATGAAAGTTGGGCCGCAATTGTCCAAAGTATGTATTGCCACTTTATTCAAGGCAACGTAAATATTATGTACTGTTTTTTTTTGGTTTGTATTTGCCTTAATTCGGTTTGTGTATAAAACATTGATTACGATTACTATAAGCTCATGAAACTGATGCGGCTAAACAGTATAATGGCATGGGCTTACACAGGATGTCCCCACCGGGACACCATCAGCTTGAATTACTTGTCTTGTGCCTTACACGGTGCCCCCCCCCAATTGGGTATACCCTCAGCATTGACATTACTTTACATGTGCCTTACACCAGATTGCCCCCAATCTGGACACCTCAGGCATGAATACTTTAAGTTTGTGCCTAACGGATGCACCCACCTGGATACCCTCTGACTTGAATTTACTTTGTAAACATACAAACTGAGCTAATCCGTAATCATTATAAAAGTACTAGTATGTGTTTCCGTTCAAAAACTAAACCAAATATTTATCTCTCGCGAGATGTATAAATTGAGTATATAAACCAAACAAGGTAATCAACCATGTAAATGCATTTGTAAACAAGCATGTTCTTACCCCCTAAATATATGTAAAATGAGTAAAACATGGGGTTATAAACTAACATTGATGTTGTAGAACGATTGACAGATAGGCATCTAATTGACACAACTACGAACGGTAGAAGAAAGCGGCTCGGATCGAGAAGTTGCAATATTCTAAACGGGCTAAGTCACTAGCCTAGGTAATGTATTTGATCCTCTGATGATATGGTTACATTCAACGCGACACGTTGATAAGATTTGATTTAAAGTTGTAATAGTTTTGTGGTTGGTTCTAAATAAATAAATTGAATAGTGAACGCAAAAAGTATGTAATATCATTCTGTTATTGTTACATATGAAAAAGATTAAAACCTTACATAACTCATACGTGAATTATTTACAAAGACAAACAATCCAAAATATTAATGTGACGTATTTAATGCTTTGAAAGTTTTTATATAATAAGTGTGGTAAATAATTAAACCAAAATATTTCGACACACTTTAGTTAATAAGAATTCCATTGCTAAAAGTAGACACACGTCTTAAAGTTATGAATTAAACAACCGATGTTTTGTAAAGCTTTTACAAAAGTTATGATTTTACCTTCTAGTCAGTAATTTATAAAATAATATTTTATAAATAAATCTTTCATCTTATCGACGAATCGTGGCTAAAATCGTTATCTCATTTGTAAATGTATAGTTTTCATTCGTTGCCGGGTTATTATACAGTTATAATTTAATATATTTTTAAAATATAACTTAGTTCCTTTTACCGGGTTTGTAAAATAATAGAGGTTTAGTAAAACATTACTAAATATAGAAATTTATATAAATTTCGTCATGATCTTTCCTGTTATATAACGTTTCCCATATTTATAAAATCTAATGTTTTTCCACTTTCCAAACAACCCGCGTGTTTTAAATATCTATGTATATATTTATATATATCAACTAAAACAAAGTAGAATATCACATTTATTTAACCATTAACCACCCATTTTTTTTTTTTAAAAGTTTTTTCGATTTTAATTTATTAAATCTCGTGTTATAGTTATTAGTCATTTGCATAAAACCCACAAGGACCACTTGTTGGTCTTTTGCTAAACATTAACGAAACCCTTTGTTGCAAATCTGCCCAACCAAACACCCATGCTGTCCCAAACACCCCTGTTTGGGTTTCCTGCTATCCCAAACGCACCCTTTATAGTTTTCTGCTCACCCAAACGCCCCTTTTGGGGTTTCCTGCTCACCCAAACACCCCTTTTGGGTGTTTTCTGTTAACCCAAACACTCCCTTATACATTTCTACCAAACCAAACGCACCCTATTCGATGTTAATAACCAGAAACAAACACCCCTGTTTGTTAATCTGCTATACCAAACACCCCCTATTGGGTTTCCTACACAACCAAACACGCCCTTATGTTGTTTCAGTTAAGCCAAACACACCTTATTCGGTATCGTAACAACCAAACAGCCTATTCGGCTGTTAAACCCGCAACCAAACGCACCCTAAACTGTTTACAACTAACCTAAACACACCCCTTGGTATTTCTATCCAAACCAAACACACTCTTTGTTGTCTTCTCTTAACCCAAACGCACCCTTATTGGTTTCCCTTAAACCAAACGCACCCCTTATGCATTTCTGATAAACCAAACTCCCCTTTATGAAAAATCTGTCCAAGCAACGCACCCTTGTGCGGTGACAGCCTATACCAAAAACGCACCCTATTTGTTTATAACAACACCAAACGCACCCGTGGCTGTTAAACTCAAACCGAACCCACCCCTTTTGTGCTAACCCAACCCGGACGCACCCTACGGTGGTGCAAACCACAAAACCGACGCACCCTTTTGATGTTTAACCAAACGCACCCCCTTGGTGCCACAACGAAAACACAAACCAACCGCACCCGCTGCGGTGAAAACATGAACCGAACGCACCCGCTGTGGTGGTCGGTTTAGACACCGAAACAACAACCTTGTGAGTTGTTTTTATCAATCAACGCCACCCACTTTTGGTGCGGCACAAAAAAAATACACGCGCACCCCATGTGGGTAGGCTGCTGACGATGGTCGGGGACGACTCGGGAGGCAAGAGATCGGTGGTTAGTGGTTAAGTTTGGTGATAAAGGTAACGGTGGGGTGTATCAATGCCAAAACGAACACCACTGGTGGCTATGTTCTTTTATTCGTGTTCGGCTGTAACAAACACCCACGAAGGGCTGTGGTGGAGTATGATGATGGTGGTGGCAGCGCGTCATGGCTGAGGCTGCCGGAGGGGGATGGGGGGCGGCGGTGGCCGGAAAATGGGAAAGGGAGAGAGTGTTTTATGTGTGTGTTTTTATACAAAAAAATGAATGTAAAGTTTTATATAAATTTTATTTATAATAAAACTTTAAAATTAAGTGACAAGTGAATAATAATATGGGGAGAATTTTGTAAATATTACCACAGGGACTAAAGGTGTAACTTTTGAGTATCATTTTGTAAAATAGTGGTTCGGGACTCGTTTGAGCGACTTAACGGATGTTTCAAAATACGAAACTTGCGCCATTGCGTTTCAATTCATTTTTCTGATAAAAATGAGTATTCACTCGACTAATTTACATAAACGTTTTATAAAGTTTATTTAAAACGTTTATTATTTATTTGTATATTACTTATAAACTTTGTCCGTAAACTGATCTTTTACCCGAATTTTTGCCTCTTCAACAAACGTCACTGAATAAAATGATGACTAATTTATTAAATATTTTTTATTTAATAAAAAAGTGTTAATTAAATATAATTTAATTATTTTCTTGTCCATAATCTTGCTAGCATTTCAGTCACTTTTTGACTGTTTTCGGGTCTCGGTTAAAACTAAAAAGTTGTCCGGAATGTCGTTTTTACATCAAATGCTTTAGATTTTGGGTCCCGTGGGTTACAGTACTTAGCGGGTCGTTTTTGATAAATCAACTTAGGAATAACATATATCTCCTTTAAATATGTTCCAAAAAATTACTGGTTACGCATAATCGCTTTTATGTGACAATAAAAGACCAAAAGTCAAAAAGTCAAGTCAGACCCAAAAAGTCAAAGGATACACTAGTCATTTAAAATTCGGAAAATTACCGGATGTTACATTTAGCCAAGGACGGTTTATACAATTCTTTTGCATAGAACAAAATCGTCAGAAAATATACATAAATACCTAAACATTCTGTATATTTTAATGAGGTGTGGTGTACCAACCCGTTAACTATAGGAACAGACCAACACTTATGTTTATACCACATAATACTGGTGAGGTGTGCATTATTTACAATTTTTAAAAGTGTTCAATGTTTATAATTTTGAAAAAGTACACTATTTTTTTGGTTTTTTACGTTAGCCCTCTTATTTTCTCTAAGTGAAGATTAAGTGGTCAGCTATCACTAAGAACAGAAGACGATGAATTGGGGAAAATAATAAGATAAATAGATAAACTTCCTTATATAGTCGCAACTCACAAGTCATAACTAACTATGTAGAACTGTAAGTTAAAAGTAGTTTACAAAGTTCAATACCTGCTCTTTTTCTAGCAGTGACTATTGCAATGTTTCATTAGCATTCTCTTTGGGCTTCATGGAACGGCGCATCTCTTCAATATTGTCCCGAAGTCTAAACGAGAGTGAGATAATAAGAGTGAAAATAACAAATAATACAAGATGCATGCAAGATCCTGAACCTGATAAAAAATTAGAAATGAGAAGACAAGCCGCCTTTCGATATGAGAGTTAAGATTACATTGTTTGGCAATAGGAAAACACTGAAGTTCTTTACAAAATCCTTGAAAATTTCAGAGATTGATTAATGTATTAGTGAAAATATAAGACGTTTTTTATCTTTGAAGATATGGAACCAAAAATTTGTTAAGCTGCAAGTTCCATGTTGTTTGCTCTTCCAATTGTGGTCTCTCAAGTATCTTGCTTTCAGTGCTCCTTCGCATGTTGGCGTTGTGCGATCAAGCCTGCTACAATCATGATAGCTCGTGATGACAAGGCCTGCAATGACTTTTCATTGACTTCCTTATACTTAGCCTCAAGGTCATCTTTCTCCTGAAATTATCATCTCCAAAAACCAATCAGATTCTATACACAAACTGAAAGTTTGTATGCAGTCATTATCTTTTTATTCCATGTCTTAATTGCTCGAGAACATGAAAAGATTCTAACATATGGAAGGGAACTTAATCTTAATTTTTGCAGCATCCTAAATTCCTAATCATTTCTGCAAGATCATCAATTATAATTCGGGATCGTCTCGTATAAATGTAGGTTATATATTATAACTATACCTTATTAACTCTCATGACTACCTAACCAATTTGGTAACTAAAAGAAGATGTGATGTTGTAACCGATGGTATCAGAGGGGAAATTTTAACATAGCAGTTCACACAAAAGTATCATCATGTTTTAACCAATATTATCAGTGTGACAGAAAAATGTGAACGCTAAGGTAGTATACTGGACATGACATTTTTAAGGGCCCGTAAACAAATTACCTTTTGAACCTCTTAGATTTGTTGTTTTGCTCGCTTATGAAGCCGGTTCAGCTTGGAATCAAGCTTAGAGTTTTTCTCATCACGCTCTTTTACTTGTTGTTCCAAATTCTTTTGAGCTGTGTCCATAAACCATAACATGCATTAGTACAAACATACAAAAAGTAATCAAAACGAGTAACATAAAGACTAGTTATACCTTCGGCTAGTTTAGCTTCAAGCTACTGGGACTTAGCATCTGCTTCTATGTATTCTGCACGAAGATGTTCAAGAGTGGCCTCTGCAGCATCTCGTGTCTGTCGTTCTATTACAAGTTCTTCATTCAAAGCCTCTATTTTGTCCTTCAACTCTTTCGAATCGTTGTCAACTTCCTTTGCCTGTATGGAAGAACCAGTTGAATCTGCATATTGGTATGTGCTTAATTACACATACCTTTTACCTTTAAAAACGAGCTGAAATAACCAAAAACGGACCTAAAATGCCAAATATATGCTTGTTTTGCTAATTGCATTGTGCAGGAACAGATAACCAAGAAAAGGACCAAAAACAAAGCCAAAACGACAAAACCAGACTCTGGAATGGAAAGCTGTGGAAGGTCAAAGCCAAGCAAAGCCAAAGACAACTAAAGTCAAAGTCATAAGTCAAACTCATCAATTTAACGTCAAACCGGGAAGCCTGTTATTGAAGAATACTATTGGATGCGATCTCAACCATCTGATGGGCGGGGTAAGCCAAGAGTATATTAATGGAGACTCGTGAAGGACCAAGGGGCCTCAATCTATGGACAAACACCATTTGTGTGCAATTGACAGAGACTGTGAAGACTTTGAAGGCCCAATCCTGGCCCATGTACAGTCAATCTCAGCCCAATAACACAAGCCCACAAACCTTATTGGGCCCAAATAAACCCAATTGGGCCCAATACAAAACCCAAGCCCATTATGGCCCATCATACTTTTTTTATAAACCTTAGGGACTTAAATTGTCATTTTTTAAAAAATGGTTTTATAAAGTAAATTGGTTTAGATATTAATAGGGACTGATTTTGTAATTTTCCAAACAATTTTTCCCTTAAAAACACCAAGGGCTGAAACTGCCATGTTCAAAACCTTTTATATCTTTGTTTTAATAAAACCCAAGGGCTGTTTATGCCAAGTGTTAAAAACCTTTTATAACTAAAAAAAGGGAAACAAACGAAATGGCAAGGAGATGAAACCCGAGGGGTTCTTCTTGTTCTTTTCAAACTTTTTAAAACTTGTTAACCAATAAACGCTCCCCCCTCTCAACCTTTCCCGCCACTACCTCAAAACCTTCACCATCACATGTTACCACCCAATCTTTTACCCAACCCCTCCTAAATCCAGTTTTAAACCTAAACCCACACCCACTTCCCTGTTTAAATGCCACGCTGGCAATCCCCTTTCCCCCAAGGTATATCAATGGCGGGCAAGGCATCTAAAAGAAACACACTTGCAATCCTAGGGCTAGGATTGATGCTGAGACTCCACACACACAAAAAGCACAAGTATAGAAGCCTTGAACTTCTATAAAAGGAAGAAAAGACAAAGCCGAAGACACACTAGTTTTTACTCAAAAAATTTTGTTTAAAAATTTTAATTAAAGTGTAAACTTAACTTTCAGTTTGTATTTCAATCGTATTGTACTGTTTTCAAGCAATTTAAAGCAAGTTAAAGGTTTTCTTTTAAGATATATAATTCTCCTCCAATTTTCAAACACATTAATTTGTCGCTTCTCCCTCTCACTCCCTCGCTCGATTCATGGAAATTGTGTTTTCTTGTTACTGAAATACTCCACTAGTACTAATATTAGTTTCCCTTAATTATTTTTAAGTTAAATCAAAGAAAAAGGGAAATCGAGTTATTTAAGGGGGTGTTTGGTAAAACCCAAAATGGGTGATTTTGGGGGTTTCATGGGTCACAAACACTCAGCCACCTTTGGCTGAGTGTGTGTGTCTAATTAGGCAAAGGAAATTTACAAGTTTAGTTAAAACTCGAATTTTTGGGAACATTACTCTTTCTGTCAACTTTGCAAAAAAAAATTATAGCTTTAAAGGCTTAAGCTGCTAGACAGCTTAAGCACACTGTTTTTAAGCTCTTATAAGTCACGAAACACCACTTTGAAAGCCACTAGTTGCTTTTCTTTTTTCGACCAAAAAAAGTCCAAGTGTGGACTTTGCATTTTTTTTAGAAACCTTCAACTTTAAGCTGCACATTCAGCAGTTTATAGTGCTTTTTAGCCATTCAATTTCTGGCAATAAGCCAAGTGGTCCACCACCTTTTTAATCTGTTTGGGATTTTTTGGGAGAAGCTCACTTGTGGGCTTATTTCTTAAGGCCCAAAATAAGCCTTTCAGCCTACTGTGCCTCCCCTGGTGCTGAGCACCAAGATTCAGCACCACTTATAGTGCTTATTTTGTATTAGACTTTGACCCATCTTTGCTTTTATGCTGTGCTTTTTCACTTAGTTCTCTAATCCCCCAAAATAGTTTAGACTAATTCTGCTTTTGATGAATTACTCAATGGAACTACTCCAGTTGTGTTAAAGTCTTCCGATGTACATGCTGCTGATGCTCCTGATAAACGTCAACATCAAAACATAACTCACTCTTCTACAACAACCGTTGTTGCAGCTGAACCTCCATTGAACATTCATACAAACACCTCAAACTACAAATCAAGCACCAACTCAAGTACCAACTGTCACTGCCCCTAAGAACATTATTCAAGCAGAAACCAATACCGAATATGCACAAGTTGACGACGATGAATTTATCATCTTTAGTACACTGGTACAAGAACGAGGGGAGACATCGTCTCGTCATGTTGATTCGTCAAAAATGCATACATTCTATCAACACCATCCTTCTGGACAACGTTGGACAAAATATCACCCGTTAGAACAAGTCATTGGAAATCCTTCTCAATTAATTATAACAAGACATCAGCTAGAAACAAATGGCGAGATGTGTATGTTCACACTCACCGTGAGTCAAACCGAACCGAAGAACATCAAAGAAGCCATGGCTGATTCTGCATGGATTGAAGCGATGCAAGAAGAACTTCACCAGTTTGATCGATTAGATGTATGTAAATTAGTCGACAGACTACTTTGTAAAAATGTCATTAACTTAAAGTGGCTCTGGAAAAACAAACATGATGAGGAAAATACTGTTATTAGCAACAAATTCTTTTGTAGCTAAGGGAATATGGCTACAAAAACGGAAGGAATGATTCGAAGAGTCATTTGCACCTGTTGCTCGGTTGGAGTTGTTCGGTTGTTCATTGCGTATGCTGCACATAAATCATTCATAGTATACCAAATGGACGTTAAGACAGCATTTCTTTACGGACCTCTGAAGGAAGAAGTGTACGTAAACCAGCCAGATGGATTTGTTGACCCATAACATCCTGATCAAGTTTACTGTCTCAAGAAAGCATTAATATGGTCTCAAACAAGCACCAAGAGTGTGGAATGATGAACTCTCCAACTTTCTGGTATCCAAAGGATTATCAAAAGGTTCTACTAATCTAACTTTGTTCATAACTAAACATGGGGATGACATATTGCTTGTGCAAATTTACGTTGATTACATTATTTTGGTTCTACGAACCCAAAACTTTCAAAATGTTTTGAAAAACTAATGCACAACAAGTTTGATATGTCCATGATGGGGAAGCTGAATTCTTTTTAGGAATTCAGTTCCTCCCAATCCCTCGTTGGTATCTTTATAAACGAAGCTCGTATGCTCAAGAGATACTTAAAAAGCATGGTATACCTCAATGTGATAGCATTTGGTACTCCAATGGCTACGAAACACTGGATGAGACTTGAGTGGTACTACGGCCTTTCGACCAAACGATCATATCGTAGTAGGTCAGAGCACTCTGTACCCTAACATCGCAATGTAGACCAGATATTGTTACATGCAACATGTATTGTGCTCCGTTCTTATCAAGGGAAACTCCGACTTGGAAGCATTCTTCATGCGGTTAAGTAGGATCTTTTGGTACTTAAAGTATTCCACAATTAACATGGGTTCTGGTATTCGAAGGACACCACGTTTTGAACTAATTGCTTTTTCAGATTCGGATCACGCGGGATGTCTCGATTCACTTAAGAGCACATTTGGTGGCATACTCAATTTCTTTAGGATGTGATAAGTTAGTCAGATGGTCATCCAAAAAGCTGGGACGTCACTTTCAATGTCTTCATACCTAGAAGCTGAGTAGTATGTATCTTTATCTGCGTTTTCCTGTTGTGCTCAATTTCTAGGTTAAGAAACTCGCTCACATATGATGGCTTCCAACTTTGATAAATACCAGTTATTATAACTCAAAGGAAGCCATAGCCATCTCGTGCAATCCAGTCCAGCATTCCCGTACCAAGCACATCGATGTCAGATATCACTTCATAAAAGAAAAGGTTGAAAAGGGTATTGTTGAATTATTCTTTGTCGAAACTGAATATCAGTTGGCTGACTTGTTTACTAAAGCTATGTCGGAGGATAGGTTTAAGTATCTTGTCAGACGACTTGGTATGAGATGTTTGACTCCAGAAGAACTGGAGGTTCTGACAAACGAATCTGCTTGATCCATCAAACATCGATTTGTAAATATTTTTTTTCTTCTCTCTTTACTTTGGATTTATAAAATTTTTTGAAAAAGAAAATACAAAAATATAAAACCAACAAAAGAAAATACAAAAATATAAAATCTAGAAAAACAAAATATAAAATCAGAAAATTTCAAAAATACCAAAAAGAATCCTCTCGACATGTCTCTTGAAATCGATAACATTTACGTACCTAGAAATGTTGATTAACATCGACACGGGCGTGTAAATAAAGTTCGAGCAAGAGTTTCAAATGCTTTCAAAACATGTCATTTCTAAATTTTCTCACAGTGACTTATGTACATTTCAGTGCATAACTCGGACCCGAATGTAAAAGGGAGTGTACGCTTCAGTGCGCTTACTCTTTAAATAGAAGAGAAGTCTTCTATCATGTGTTTTTAAAATCGTTGAACATAATTTTTCAAAAAGAACTTTCAATGTCAAATTGTCTACAATATAATTTGTGGTATTTTTCCATAAAAAGTGGTATTTGTTAAAATTGTATGTTCAACACTCCTTTCCTCGAATAAGTTTTAAAGAATTATAGTACGTAGAATGTCAATTTATATGAATCAATTTCTGAGGGGGAGCTTTTTAACACAAAGCCTTTTGAATGTGTTGGATACATCTCATAAATGTCAATTCTATATATCCAAACACATTTTGTGAAATTAGAATATGGAAATTATAATGTCAATTAATAATATACATTGTTCACTAAGCATCTCACTCCGTCTTCAACATTTTGTGGTGTCATATCAATTTTCATTTCGATGTCAAGTTTTAATAAATATTGGTATCTCACATATACTGTTAAAGGGGAGCTATTTGGAAAATGAATTCATGCAATATCGTAGTATAATTTTTCTCCCCATGGAATTTTTCATGTCAAATTTTAATCAATTGGTATTTTCAATTTATTTAAGTGTTTTATATTTAACATAAGGGGAGAAAATGGGATTAAAATATGTTTTAGGACGATGTGATCATCAGGAATGCTAAGTGAAACTCTTTCCTTTATGTGCTAAACAATTTTGAATCTCAGAGCACATGTGTAGGGGGAGTATTTCAAAATAACAATGTCAGAAAATGGTTTTCATAGTTCGATCTCTATACCCTCAACCAATTAATTTCACGACGTCGATCAAGACATAAGGTGGTTAAGGTTAGGTATAAGTCCTACGATCCAACCAGAACCAAAGGGATCTAAACAAGGATAATCCATAGTTAGAAATAGCAGTCCTTAGGTATGACTGGAGATGAATGAGTATAAGGGAAAAATGCCGACTAAGATTGAGCTAACACTGGAACAATCACAACAAGGTGATAGTAATGACGTCTTGGTAAGCATTGAAGGGGTTAAAGAATGAAAAAGAAATGTATGGATAAAGGGTGAAAACAAAGCAGCCCTCCTTACACCTTAGGCAGAAACCGGGTCAATACATAATCTATCGGTTTTCACACAGATAAATTTTGATACAGAAAATGACATCATGGACCCAGTGATGCACTGTACAACCCTTCCCAGCCATTCGGGTTTCTCTCAAAAGAAACTTGTCTCATTTCTCATGGAGATACACATATTATCTATTGACGTCTCACTCTAAGATTGTTGATATTGAATAGGTGGCAGTCTGCTCCAGCCTTCGATTACTAAAACCAAAGTGCACAAATCGAGTCTAGAGCCAAGAAGAGATTAAATTATAAATCTCACTAGGACACAATGTCAACAATACACTTGTTGAACACAATAAAGTTCGCAAGTTGTAACAATGAGTCCTACGCATTATCCTTGAGATCTTGCCAGAACATCTGAGTAATACTTATGTATTCACAGTGAAGATAGAATTTAAGATATCTAAAAATTCTTTTCACAGCATGAAGATGTGAAACTTTAGGGTTGACTTGGAATCTGGCACAAACACATACAGCAAACATTATATCTGGTCTTGAAGAAGTAAGATACATTAATGAGCCAATCATTAATCTATACATGTGTTCATCTATGTCTTCACCATCTGCATCTTTAAGCCAAGGCATGTGCTTGCTGTTTTGACATCACTAAAGCTAAATTTCTTCAAAATCTCAGTCACATACTTGTCTTGGCTTATAAATATCCTATCTTCCTTCTGCTTCACTTGCAGTCCAGAAAGAATGTGAGTTCCCCTATAGAACTCATCTGAAACTTCTTATGCATCATCTTCTCAAACTCTGTGCATAACTTCTTCTTTGTAGACCCAAAAATGATATCATCTACATATACGTGTACTATCAGAATATCACCTTTGTCCCTTCTGATAAACAAATTTTTTCAATCTTTCCTCTCTGAAACCCATTGTCCAACAAATAAGTTGACAATGTTTCATACCAAGCTCTAGGAGCTTGATGCAGTCTATAAAGTGCCTTTTCTACTTTGTATACTCTGCCAGGGAAGTCTGGATCTTTAAATCCTGGTGGTTGACAAACATAGAATTCCTCTTCAATCTTACCATAAAGAAAAGTACTCTTGACATCCATCTGGTACACCACAAAGTCTTTAAATAAAGCATAGGCTAAGAATAGCCTAATTGCTTCAATTCTGGCAACATGAGCAAAAACCTCATTATAATCAATTCCTTCTTCTTGTGTGTACCCTTGTGCAACCAATCTTACTTTGTTCTTAATCACAATACCTCTTTCATCCTTTTTGTTTCTGAAGACCCATTTAGTTCCTATAGCTCTCTTTCTATTAGGTAACTCTACCAAAGTCTAAACTTCTTGTAGCTTGAATTGTAGAAGCTCTTCTTGCATAGCCTCTATCCAGCTTGGATCCTTCAGTGCTTGAACTACCTTTTTGGGTTCTTCTTGTGATAAAAAACAAGCAAACAAGCAAACAAGCAATTTGGAAGTCTTTATGGTTTGTTCTTTGCTGAACTGAACTAAACAAACCATGTTCTTTCAAATTCTTTGTCATTCTTCTTGTTTGAGGTGCTGAATTCAAGTCTCCAATAATTTGTTCAACTGGATGATCTTTGGGTATTCTTATAGTTGGAATAGGACTAACAGGCATAAATGCATCTAAATTGTTCATGTCAGCCTCTGCACCAACATCTTCATCATTATTTGAATAGACAATATCTTCCAGTTCAGGTATATTTGGATCATTTGGAAGTTCAATACTTGTTTTTGGATCAACAACATTAACTTATATTCTAGCAGCATTAACAGTTGAACTAACAGCATTAATATGTTTATGTGTTAACACTTGCATCTTTCTTGATTAATTTCTTTCACCTCATCACTGGGTTACCACTTTCATCTCTGGTTCTTCAGCATCCTTGTTTTCCTCTTTCCTCCCCTGAGGTTTGAATCTAGCATCAAGAGAATCCTTTGGGCTAGAAAGAATGGTGGATCTTGAGTCCATAATGGTAGCAGTATGTAATCTTTGCCAGGTACCGTCTCCACTCTCGCTTTACCTGCATCAGCACATGCTTTTGTACCTGCATTACCATTAGACTGATTCCTTGCAACAACTGGCTTATAGTTTATAGAATTTGTTAGTGCATCTATATCAAAAAGCCAATTAGGTCCACTTCCTATAATATTAGGTGTATTCTTACTAAATTGAACATGCAGGTTCTCTTCTACTATCCTAGTTCTTTTGTTGAATACTCTGAATGTTTTGCTATTGGTAGAGTATCCTACAAAGAACCCTTCATCAGCCTTTCCATCAAACTTACCTAGGTGATCTATGGTATTAAGGATTGTAACAGGGTACCCAAATGGTCTCATGAAGCTTAAGGCATGTTCTACCTAGAAAAAGTTCATAAGGGGTCTTGTAGTGAGGCTTGTTTAACTATACTCTAGTTTTGGACCATAACAAGCAAGTATTAACTACCCTCAGGCCCCAAAAGTTGTAGGCCAATTTTAAATCAGCTAACATAGTCCTAGCAACCTCTATTAGTGTCCTATTTTTCCTTTCAGCTACTCCATTTTGTTGTGGAGTCCTAGCAACACTAAATTCTCTCTTAATACCATTCATTTCACATAACTAATTCATGACCCTATTCTTGAATTCAGTCTCATTGTCATATCTAATCACTTTCACCCTAAGGTCTATTAGATTATCTATGCCTGTTATGAATGTTTTAAGGATTTCATTAGTTTTATCCTTAGTGGCTAAAAAAAACCCAACTAAACCTACTAAAATCATATGTGACAACTGTTGGGATTCTAGATTTGATGAGACAAAATAAATAAAAAAATGAAACATAAGGACTAAATCTAGCAAATCAGAATTCTACAAGCTGGTGGAGAATTATGAAGATTGTCCAAAGTTTACAAGATAAGATTAGGAAAGATATTTAATTAGTTTAAATAGTTTCTATCATATTAATGAAAGTATTTAATTATTTAAAATAGTTTGCCTTATCATAATTAGAAAGTATTTAATTAGTTTAAATAGTTTCCTTATCATATTAATTTACTTCCTTTGTAAGTCATGATCTCTCCCTATATAAAGAGATCAGAGACATAGGTTTTATAGATAGCAGAGTTGACTGATGAGAGTCGAATAGTAAAAGGTGTGTGTGTGTGCACCATAGTTAGATAGTTAGTTGGTGTAGCCCCAAGATTGTGTTTGGGGAAAGAGGAAATGTTTGAATGAAAAACCTTGTTCAATAACAAAATTGTCTTCATTATATTTCGCTGCATAATTGTTATCATTGTTATTGTTTATCCTGGATATTAGATCTAAACAATCTGATTCTTAATAACGATGGTTGACAATTTACCAAAAATTGTATGGTTCTCAACTCACCTTGCTTCACAGTGAAGAGTTAGCTAGTCCAGGATCAAACAGTTCCTGGTAAAGACTAATCAAATCTGTTGATAGCTGATAGTTTGCTAAAAACTATATGGTTATCAGTGCACCATGTTATGGCAATGAAGCATTGACTAGTCCAAAAGCAAACGGCTTTTGGTAAAGACAAATCAAATCCGTTGATAGTTTACTCAAAACTATAAGGTTATCAATTCACCTTGTTGTTTACAATGAAGAATTGGCTATCCCAGAGCAAACGGCTACTGGTAAAGGAATATCAAATCCGTTAATGGCTGGTTATCAAAACTAAAAGCCAACTTAGTTGGATGTTGCTGTGTTGCTGAGAAGATATGTTGCTGATAAAAATGGATAGCTGAAGATGTCAAAATTATCAAAGATCAGATCAAGATTTGACAGAGTGTTTGGATACATCCTCCTGGTCTACAAGATGTTTACACTAAAGAAACATGAAGTTAAACAAGTTCAACAATCATGTTTAGGGGAGGATTGTTGGGAATTATGCATTCCTGACTTAGTACCGTTAGTTATATTAGTTAGTACCGTTAGTTGTAATTTGTACTGACAGTACAAAATGTTAGTACTGATCAGATAGTTAGTACCGTTAGTATAAAATAGTTAGTACCGTTTATGAGATTATGCAAAGAATATCTTATGAAAGGATATGCATTATCCCTTTATACGCGTTTTTTAAAGACCATTAGGGTTTCCTTAGTCTATAAAAGGAACCCTATGCATAGTTAGTAGATATAGTTCTACATAGATCAATAAAGATCGATTAGTAATCATAATCTTTGTAATCTATAACCTAGGCAGATTCAAGTGTTAATATAAAGTTCTTTTGTGATTCTTAATATTGTTCTTCTTAGCATTATTGATTAGTTTCCGCATAATCAATAGTGTTCAAAATCAAGTTTCATTATTGTTACTTTAGAATTATCTAAAGGAATAAACCCTTTACAAGCTAAAGGTTAAGATCTATTCAGTAAATGATCAAACAAGTGGTATCAGAGCCAAGTTGCTCTCGATTTAGGATTACAAGGTATTTCGGGTATCATGTTCTTGAAGAAAAGATGTAAAATTTGTTATTTTTGGTGGTTGCACGATCTAATGACAATTAGGGTTTTTACAAACCCTAATCAATAAAAACAGGAAATGTATTCTATGATTGTCCCTAATGGCTTTGGTGAGTTAATCTTTGATTAATGATGAACCAAGTAGGAATAAAGAATGTAGCAGCTTGGCGGTAATCTTGCTTGAAAGTTTTGTTCTTTACACGTTAATAATAAAGATGCCAAATCATACAATAAAGAAACGTGATGTTGTTGTTTGAAATAAATCTCAAAGGCGTTTAATAACAACAACAACAGCAAAACAGATAAGTATGGCTATTTGTTGGTGATTGTCCCGTTGCTCTTAAAACAACAAAAGAAACCTAAACATTTAGGGTTTATGTTCAAGAAGAAGATTTTTGAAGCAGATATATATATCTTTTTGTTGTTTTGTGTTTTGTGTTTTCAGTAACAAAGAAGTAACAAAATAGTATGACAATCGAAGAAGTTATAGCTAGAGCAGTAGTAAGGCAGCAAGTATTTTTCAAGTTTGTGATGGTATTATGAAGTCGCTTAAAAGCAGTTAAAGAAGAACTGGTACGTTCTACATAAACAGCAGGTATCTTCACAGTCATCATGGTGATGATGATGATTATATCATCGTGACTATATCAATAAGATAGGGTTTGTGTTCAAAGCTACTGTTTGATCATGGCTGTGGTAACCCTAGAACGTATACTACTGATGTTTATGTTACAACAGCAGGTTACGAACATCATTCGTAGTTTAAGTGATGATTCATGATTATTTGTGCTGCTGTTTGATGTGATCTGTTAGTTTATGATGAATGTTCTTATGCTTTTTGAATAATGGATTGAGAAAGAACAAGGTGCAGGTGCGACTAAATCATGTTGTTTGAGTATTTGTTTTTGGAGTCGAAGGTTTGGTTTGGATGTCTTCTGGTTTACTGATTTGATTGTGATTCATAAATATAGGATAGGATTTGATATAGCCTACTTTTTAGGGATTATCTTTTATTCCATATTGACTTTCTATATATTAGACATGGTTAGCAGTTACTGTTATTGAGATAGACGCGGATTAGTGCTGCTGGTTCTATGGGCTGGTTCGAGATAAGTTATTAATATTGTTTAGGCAAAAGAAGCATGGGCATGCATGACATTATTTAGGCTTAATAAAATGGTGATGCTATGAATATTAATACTATTCAAGTACTTGTTTATGCTGTTGGGTTTAAGTTCATTAGTACTGCCTTTGCTCTATTAATGATGTTCGTTTGTTTAAGTACTGCCCAAAGACAGTTAAAGCTGCTCGTGAGATTTATGGTGCTTTGTGTTTAGTACTGCCAGAGTCGTCTGACAAAGTAGTTTGTACTGCTAGGCTTGTCTGATATTGGACAATACTTGGTTTTGGATGGATTTGGATCTCGGACAAAACTATTTTTCAAATAGTTTATTCTTATTGATTTTATGGCTTGTTTTTAGAGATTTATTGAAGATGTGATTACGAAGATAGTTGATTATCACTTATTTGATGTTGTAGTTGAGTTTCACAGATGCGTGTTCTCATCATATCTTAAAGTAGGTGTTACACTTTAAAGATAACGTCATCTGAATAGACAATATCTTCCAAATTAGGCATATTAAGATCTTCAGCACATCCATAGACTATATTCTCATCAACAGCATTATCCTCTATGCCAGCAGCATTATCAGTTGGACTAACAATATTAATATTGTTAGTGCTGTTGACATTTGCATCCATTTCTTGATTAACTCTTAGCTCTTTTGTACTTGAAACCTCACTATCTTCATTCCCTGGATCTTTAGCATCCTTTTTTTTCATCCTCCCCTGATGGTTTGAATCCAGCATTAAGAGAATCCTTTAAATTAGAAGAGAATTATGGATCTTGAGTCCATAATGGTAGTAGTATGTAATCTTTGCCAGGTACTATCTCCACTCTAACATTACCTGCATTATCACATGCTTTTGTACCTGCACTACTATTAGATTGATTCTCTACAAAAATTGGCTTATAGTTCATAGATTTTGTTAGTGCATCTATATCAAAAAGCTAATTAGGTCCACTTCCTGCAATATTAGGTATATTCTCACAGAATTGAACATGTTGGTTTTCTTCTACTATCATAGTTCTACTGTTGAATACTCTGAATGCTTTGCTATTGGTAGAGTATCCAACAAAGAACCCTTCATCAGCCTTTCCATCAAATTTACCTAGGTGATCTATGGTATTAAGGATTGTAACAGGACACCCAAATGGTCTCATAAAGCTTAACGCAGGTTTTCTACCTAGAAAAAGTTCATAAGGGGTCTTGTTGTGAGGCTTGATAACTAATACTCTATTTTGGACATAGCAAGCAGTGTTAACTGCTTCAGCCCAGAAAGTTGTTGGAAATTTTGAATCAGCTAGCATAGTCCTAGCACCCTCTATTAGTGTCCTATTTTTCCTTTCTGTTACTCTATTTTGTTGTAGAGTCCTAGCAACACTAAATTCCCTCTTAATACCCTTTATATCACAGAACTTATTCGTGACCCTTTTCTTGAATTCAGTCCTATTGTCACATCTAATCACTTTTACCCTAAGGTCTATTAGATTTTCTATGCCAGTTATAAATGTTTTAAGGATTTCACTAGTTACATCCTTAGTGGCTAAAAAGAAAACCCAACTAAACCTACTAAAATCATCTGTGACAACTAGGCAGTGCATCTTTTTCATTAAACTCTTTACAAATGTTGGGCCAAACAAATCCATGTGCAACATTTGTAATGGTTGGCTGATTGAACTGACTGTTTTGGTCTTACAAGAAGCTCTATGTTGCTTTCCCTTCTGACAAGCAACACAGGTTTGATTAATTTCAAAAAGTTTTAAAGGTAAACCTCTTACAAGGTTTCCCTTAACCAGTTTATTTATAGTTTTGAAATTTACATGTCCAAGCCTCTTATGCCAAAGATTAGATTCATCTGGTGTGGCTTTTGCAAAGAGAAAAGTGAGACCTCCTTGAGGAACAACATTCTTTAAATCAACACTGTACATGTTATCCTTTCTAGGAACTTTAAGCAAAACATGACTTTCATCAGTTAGCTTAAAGTCTGGAGACAAAATAACACATTCAGTATCAGTAAAAAGAACACTATTCTTCTTGTCACACATTTGTGAGACACTGAAGAGGTTAAACTTTAGTTCATTTATAAAATACACATCTTTAAAATCCAATTTACCAGTTCTTAGTTTACCTTTCCTAGTAATTTTCCCTCCTTTGGAATTACCTGTAAAGGCAACAAATCCTCCATTAATTTCTTCATAATCTATAAGATATGATCTGTTTCATGTCATGTGCCTAGAGCATCTACTGTCAATCACTCCTTTATCCTTCAAATCTTATTGTGGATTGCTCTTCACATAATGGTAAGAAAATTAGTTTCTTTTGGGGACCCAAGCCATTACTGACTTAGACTCCTTTGCATCAATTAAGTCAAATCTTTTAAAGGACATTGATGCACCATTATTTCTGGAGACATGGTCTAAAATTTTGTGCTTTGGTCTCCAAACCCAACATGCTGAAGCCTTAAAGAGAAACTAGATTAGAGAGAAAATGGGAAGTTACAAGTTATGGGAAAATGCAACCAACACCCTTCACCAAGTGTGGTGAAGGGATATTTATACTAGCCTGGCACTTGGGCTTTCTAAATGGGCCGGGCTTGGTTTAACTTGGGCTTTGAGCCCGAAACACAGACAATATTAGATTACAATCCAAGCCCGTTGAACCCGACTAGCCTATTACAATACAAGACCTAGTTTGACTTTCTATGACCGATAACATTCTTGTTTGACTTAATATAATTAAGGCTAACATTAAGATTAAGGGCTCATTTAGTATTTTAAGGGTTTTTGTCCTCTTGTGGGTTGACCAAGGTTTGACCATTGTTGACTTTTTGTTGACCATTATTGATAGAAAACTTCCGGCTTTTGTGCACTATTTTTGTTCCCGTGTTCGTTATTGTCCAGTTTTGGCTCTTTTCTTATGATATTTGCAATATCCGTGCCTATACATTCACAAAAGACAAAATACACATATACAAGTATTTTTATGCACATTTTCATCTCTTTAGGGTTTGTTTTGATATAAAATGGATATGTGATTTCTCACATATCATTTATCTTAGCAAAACTAGGTTTATTAAACATCTCAACTGTTTTAACCTTAGGCACATTTTCTTCATCAC
The DNA here is from genome assembly GCA_026074375.1 of Tanacetum coccineum. Classification (NCBI taxonomy): domain Eukaryota; kingdom Viridiplantae; phylum Streptophyta; class Magnoliopsida; order Asterales; family Asteraceae; genus Tanacetum; species Tanacetum coccineum. The sequence continues at coordinate 28,572 of BQNB010044458.1, forward strand.
TATGAGATACCCAATCCTCAATAATTGGGGATCCATTTTCTTTCCTAGCAGTCTTAGGTTTATTAGTCTCAATAGTAGGCTTTTCAACTACAGACTCACTAATAGACTCATTCACATCAGTAAAATCATCTAGACTAGGATAAACTAAATCAGATTTTGGTGGCATAAAATTATCAGTATAGGGAGGTGGGACAACATTATATCCTAATCTTGTTTTACACTTATCCATTATCTATCTGTCTAGAAGTTTACTTAGATTTTTTGATGAATTTTCAAAATTTTGTACTGTAAGTTGAACCTCATCTTTTTCTTTTGTAGCCAACTCTAACTTCCTTTTAAGCTCTGTAATATCTAAATCTCTTAAATAGATTTCACGTTTTAAGAGTTTTATATCTTTCTCATACACAGATTCATTTTTCTTAAAGACTACCAGTCTAGCTTCTACAGATTCTAAACTAGTTTTATAAGAGACAACACTTATCCTAGCTGTTCTTAAGTCTTTAACTAATTGTTCATTTTGTTCTTTTAGATCTTTTACACATTCTAAACAAGATGAACAACAATTTGAGTCATTAGATACCTCAGAGTTTGTAGAAGAACTTGAACTTGTTGAAGAATAAGCCATGAGAGCAAAATTGGTTGGACCTTCTTCTGCTTGGTCACTCCAATCATAGCCAAAGCCATCACACTGAGACACTAAGGCATTTGAAGTAGTTTCTTCAACTGGCACAGTCCTTCTTGTAGGCTCCTTGTTCCTGCTGTCTTGATTCCTGGGTGCCCTGCACTCCCTTGCAAAGTGTCCTCTCTTGTGGCAGTTGAAACACTCCACCTTGGACTTGTCAAACCCAATTCTTTCTTTGTTGGCCATATCCAGCTTCCTTCTAGTATTCTTCAGGAATCTTCTTGCCCTCATAGTCAGCATAGCAATGTTCCACCTTAAGTCCATCTCTTCTAGATCATTAGGATTGATTTTTTGTAGATCTTCATTATCAAGCTGTGGAGTACTTGGTTGGCTAGCAAAGAAGGAATAAATCACAGCATCACTCAAATTTTCAACAGTTGTTGAGCTATCAGCAGCACCCTGAGTGCTAGCAGTATTAACACCCTGAGCAGTATTAACTGCTCTAGTTGCACTGTTAGTGCTGCTAGAGGATAGAAATGCTACATTGTGTGAATTTGTAGTTGTGCTAAATGTCCCATTGACCTCTGATTCATAAGCCATCAGGTTGTTAAAGAGGTCATCCAAACTTAATGTCTCAATCTCTGGTTTGTTCCTCCACACAATAATATGCATAGTTCATTCTTGTGACAAACTTCTCAAGAACTTCTGATTGATGTCTTCTTGAGGGATGACTTTATCATGCATCTCCAGTTGACTAATTTGATTTTGAAGCCTTTCATAGGTTTGCTCAATCACTTCTGTGTTTGATGCAGCAAAGTTTTCATACTACTGTTTCAGAAGATTTTTCTGAGTTTTCTTTGTAGTAGTATTACCTCCAAATCTGTTTTCAATCGCCTGCATATATGTCTTAGTATCCTTGTATGAGTTGAATTTTAATTGATGCTCATTAGATAAGGCTATCAATAGAGTGCTTCTTTCCTTTAACTATGCCCTTCTTTATGCCTTCTATTTAACACTTGTAGGAGGGATAACAGTCTTCTTACCATCAACAGTTGTTGTTACTATGGGTGCATTATCATTTTCTATGATCTCCCATAGAGTGTAATCAATGTACTGTAGGTACTGCTCCATCCTCATCTTCTAGAGATCATACTCACCAGGTTAGAGTATGGGTAGTTTGATGGTTTGAGTAGACTAAGAGTCCATTGCTTCTTGATAAAGTAGATCTTATGTGTAGTAAAGTTTCTTCTTATATAAAGCTTCTAACAAGCTCTGATACCACTTTTTGATCCCACTTGAATGGATCTTGAATTCCTTATATAATGTAAGGCTAAGTTGTATTGAATAAATTCAAAACAACTATGATTGAAACCTTAATTGTAAATATCAAAGACTATGCGGAATCTAGTTAATGATACTAAGAAGAATTTCAATGAAATAGTAATGAACAAGATTAATAACAAACAGTTTACCAAACTTTTAGCCTCAATATAATACGAACACTCTTAATAGTGTTAGGGTTTACAAAACCTTAAAGCTACAAATAGATTGACAGAACAATGAAAAAGATGGTATCTATCTCTATGCCCTAGGTCCTACTTTTATACACCAAGGAGTCCTAGTTGATTTACAATATATTACAAGAATTTAGAATATTCACTAAGATCCTTTCTATAGATAACTCATACTTATCACGTAAGTATTCTTGATCTCCAATCAATGTTTATCTTTTTTAGCAGTCTTAATCTTTGAGTAGTTGTAACCTTTCAGCAGTTGTAACTTTGTACCAGCAGCATTAACTCTGAATAAGCAGTTGTAACTTTGTACGAGCAGCACTAACTGAGTACAAGCAGCATTAACTACTTAGAATATTTTCTTCATTCTTCATCAGCAGTACTAAGTTACACTAGCAGTACTAACTTTACTCTAGCAGTACTTACATTAATAGCAGTAGTAACTAACAGTACTAATATACACTAGCAGTAGTAACTTACACTAGCAGTAGTAACTAGCAATACTAACTACTTAGCATATTTTTCATAAATATTACTAACAACATTAATTTATGCTTATCAGTACTAACACACACCTGAGCAGCAGTAACTCTAAGATCATCATGAAGTCTTTTAATCCTAACAAGCTACCTTTTGGGTTTGATTGAGTGTTACAAGGAAGAGATCCATAAGGTCAACCAGATTGCTTGTCGGCTAATCTGTCGAATTTAACTTCAAGGTTTTGGATCGAGGCTTGATGATTTTTGGTTGTTGTTTCGAGTTTAGTTTTGAGATCCATAAAAGTATCTTTGACAAAAGAATAGGTCGAGTGTTGAGCTTTTATGAAGTCGCTTAATTGTTTTTGAAGGTCGGGTTTATCATAAGAGTTAGATTGATAGTTGTCTTGATTGTAATCGTTTCTTTCGCTTGAATGCCAATTATCGCGATTCGAGTCACGGTCGGGTAATCATTGTACAAACGAGTACGTCGGAAGGTTTGCATGAATTTTGCTTCTTCTTCGCGAGACATAGGTCTGTCATCATCGTTATAATTAGGGTTTGGTTGTTTTGAACGAGATTGGAATTCTTTATACTGAGCGTCCATTTTCATGGTCATGGCATCCATTCGTGCCATAATTTTGTCAGTATCAAAATTACTGCTACCTTCATCGGTGAAAGCAACAATATTCTTTAGAGAAGGTTTAGATTTTTGGTTTTTAGCCCAATCGAGCTTGAGTAAGACTTTATCTTCGAGGAGTTGATAAGCTTGGTTTGGTGTTTTATAGAGGAAAATACCACCAGATGCGGCATTTAGAGCTTCTTGGGTTATTTTGTTGAGACCGTGGTAAAAGATTTTTATGATATTGCATTTGGATAGATTGTGACCATGGAAATTTCTGAACATTTCTTTCATACGGAGCCAAGCTTCGGTTAGAGTTTCATTTTCATGTTGGAAGAAGGCTCGGATTTCTCCAAAGAGTCGATTAAAAAGAGTTGGGGGGAAGAATTGGCTTATAAAGGCCGTGCTAAGTTCATCCCATGTTTTGATGGTTCCTTCGTTGAGTTCGTCAAGCCAGGTTTTTGCTTCACCCGTGAGTGATAGGGGAAACATCATCAGGCGAACGACTTCATTTTTGATGTCTCTGTATTTAAACATATCACATATTTTCGAGGAATTCATGAATGTGTTTGTGTGGATCAGTTTTAATTCTACGATCAAATTAGTTTCCTTTGACGAGAGTCAAGTGGTTACCCTTAATGTTGAATTCGTTTGTAGTTTCAGGAATAGTGATTGTAGAACCGGGAGTCGGAACGACAACACGGTCGGCAGCCCACATGGGCTCATCATCCATTGGGTTGTAAGTTTCAAGAATATCAAGAAAGTGACGGAAATAATTGATATCAAATATGGGTGGATAGACAATTCTTGGTTGTTTGGGTCGTTCGTTCCTTCGTTGCAATGGGACTCTCTTGATTAGTCGATGAAGTCTTCTATTCATAGTTCGTTCAGGTTCAGGGAGTGGTTCAACAAGTTCAGAGTTGGAAGCAACTGTTTGCATCCAAGGGAGATTTTTGATTCTTGAGAACGTTTTTAGGAAAAAACGTTTGACTGCGGAAAGTGCAAAAGGTGGATGGAATGATTTTTTTAGTTCAGTTTGCCAGAAAACTATACGACGATTTTGAAAAAGACAATGGCTAAAAATTATTTCAAGAAATTAATTACAGAACAGCTTTAAATCCTCGGCAACGACGCCAAAAACTTTGGTGTGTTTCAAAAGCTTTAAATTTATAAGACTAGAATTACCGATTATTAAATGGAAACACATGGGTAAAAGTATAACCCACGTATATAGTATAATATTTTAGGTAGGACCAGGTCTTCCACAGGGCTTTGATTTGTGTTTGAATAATCGTAGTGAAATAAACTTTAACAATTTTAAGATAAATTGTGTTGGATTCAATAATGAGAAAGATGACTACTCGGATAAAATTTACCGGGGAAACCCTTTACTTAAAAAAGACTACTCGGATTGTTTCATATAATTCCTTAGCAATGGTGATGATTACGATCTCAGATTCAAGGTTAATTTATAAAAAGGTTTTCTTGTCAAAAAACGTTTTCACAAATTAATTTGTTTAACTTAGGACTTATATTTAGTTAACTCGATCAAATGTGTCACTCAGATAATCCAATTACTATTATATCAAATCTATTTTGTTTATCAAATAACGTAAGCGGATTTCTCCAACCAAACGATAAAGACCGTAGACAAATCTTTAAAACCATATAACATACAACGGGTCTTTTGACCCAATATCGTTATAAGCATACAATCAAAGTTGATAATCAAAGTTGATAAGATAAGACACGATAGGGTTTCAACATAAGCTTAAGATTAAGGAGATCGCAATGATACCAAATGCTTATTTATTATATTAACATCACTGCGTAGTCATGAGAGATTTAGCATCTCATGGCTACGAAGTTCATAACAAAATAAAGTAGAGAAACAAGAAACATACTATGCTTGGGTAGGAAAATGGATCAAATTCCACCCGTTATAAGTATTGGATCTTTAATAAACCTTTATTTTCTAAAAGCTAGGATATTGTTCTTTCGCCTTCGAATTCAGGTGTTGGTGAAGATATTTGAGAGAGATTGATGTAATGAAGAATATGAGGGATGCTTCAAATGGCTTGATTTTCGTCTGAATTTATAGGCTGAGAAGGGGTCGAAGTGCGGCACACATTCTAAAATGTGCGGCGTACTTAGCTTAAGTCGGTGCAAATATCATTAATGCTGCTGGGAAGTGCGGCGCACATTCTTGGAAAACCGGCGCACTTGAGCGTATTTACTGACTTCATTTAATTCGTTGATAAGTGTGGTGCACATACAGAAATGTGCAGCGTACTTCTGTGATTTTTGGCTTTTGTATTTTCTTCTCTTCTATCTTGTCTTCCAATAAGCATAAACACTTGTATTTTGGACTTTTTGAGCTCGGCATGTCTTCAAGCGAACCTGCACATATTTCATGCTATTATGTATCAAAAGTTCACAAGAAATGATGAAATATATACAAATAACGCCGCTAAAAATATGTATAATTTAGGCATTATCAACATCCCACGTCTTTATCCTACCCTATATCATTATCCAATCTAACCTTTGGTTTTTCTCAAATGAGGGAGTGAGCAATCATACATATAGCATCCGTCATTACGGATGTGTATGTGTGGTTTCGTCACCCTTGTTGGTGTAACGCTTTTGGTAAAGATTGCATTTAAAGAATGATTCACCCTGTTAAACATGTGTTTCACCCTTGTTGCTTTAAGAGCTGTTTTGACCCTAATTCTAGCTGGTGGAGATTTGTGTACTTTCCAAGCCTATAATAGAATACATCCTATGATAGTGCAGTTGAGTGATCACCCCGAAAAATGAAACACTTAGACTAGTTTGAGAGTTGAGTGACTTTTAATCCTCTTTTTCGTGAGGTGTTCGGCTTTGATGTTTTCTAGCATAAGTAAATTATGAATTCATTTCTCTAAGTTAAATTAGGGAAATCTTTTTATAAATTATTCTAACATTTCTACATTAGGGCAAGTAGAAGTCAAGTGGGGGATATTTGATAACATCAAATAGTTAATACTTTTTAGTATCAAATTCCCTATAAAAATGCTTGTAATTATGTTATAAATGCCTGAAAACAATACTTAATCACTTATATTTCGTTTACAGGAAGAAGAAAGGCATTTGAACAGGAGACACGGGATTTGGACGTAGAAATCAAGCAAATGAAGGAACTCAAGGCCAATTACGGCGTAACCACCCCGAAGGAGTTACGTCGTAACCAAATTAATGAAGGAATGAGTCAGCATCCTAGTTACGGTGTAAATGCTTCGTCATGCTTACGCCATAACCAACACCGTTAAGGAAGGATGACTTATCCTAGTCATCGTTACAACGTAACATTGACGCAAAGGTTACGCTGTAACACAATTTAAGCCTAGAGCATAGAAGTCCTCGTCAGCATGGTTACGGTGTAACACATACATAACTGTTACGCCATAACAGATTTGATAGTTATAAATAGAGCCCTCATTCGGCACTATCAGCATCACTCCTGCCTCCACAATATCAAAAAGTAAACAAGGCTTCCAGAACATGAAGAATTCCACCAGAATTCGAAGGGAGAAGTCACTATACATAATTTTGTATTTAATCGTTCATAAACGCATATAGTAAGACTAATGATTATTCAATCTACGACTCCTTTCATTTACTCTTTCTGTATTGTTACCATGAGCGGCTAAGCACTTCTAGTGCTGGCCTAGTTATGAATTTACTATTGTTATGTTAAAAGTTTCCTGTTTAATTATCACTTTATTAGATATCCTTATAGTTTGTCATTGATCCCTGGGTTTTGGTAGTGTTGAGGGTGGTTTGGATCCTGTTAGTTTTGTTATTAGGCGGACTAGTTGAACATGGGGTTAGCATGGTACTAGGGTAGGTTAGAATCAATCCCTAATGTTTGATTTTACCAACTTACCGCCTCTATCACATTAAACACTTAAAAAGCATAGGAACTCTTTCAGAGAGGGTTTATAATCTATCTAGGTTATAGACAGGTCTTTAGGATAGTTGGGGTTTAATCACTGCAACTTGGATGCCCTACCTTTGTGACTTGCGGGGGATTCAGGATTGCAAGAAGTATAGTACATACCTCAAATTCCAATTCGGGTTTGTTGATATTAGAACCACTAATAAAATGATAATTAGGCATTGCACAGGAAATAGACATCATAACATGAGTAATGAAATAATTAGGTTAGAACGCCTTTCTCCTTACTTTCTTCAAATCAATTTATTTTCTGCATTTATTTTCTGTTAAATCAACTCAAAACCATTTAAAAAAACCGTGACACATTTCAAATTAAAACTAATACAACTTAGCTCTTGGGACAACCTCGGATTTACCAACTACTGCACTACATATGACCGGGTTCTCTGCTCGTTTGTGCGTGTATCGGTAGACAAGTTTTATAAATTTAAGAGTTGGCAAATATTATTTAAAACAAATAACGCATCAAGTTTTTGGCGCCGTTGCTGGGGAGCTAAAAATTAGTTATAGTTTGATTTTTTTGTATTTATTTATTTTATTCCAGTACTAATTTTTGTTAAAATCTTTTACCTAACTTTGCAATTTGCAGATATGAGTGAGAACAAAGACTCTGGGTTTAGTGTCAACGAATATCTGACAAAAATCAAGGACGAAAGTGGATCTCGAATTGTTAAACCATTATTCGAAGAAAACATAAAATTTGAATTATGGGGACAATGCATCGAAGAATTAAAATAAAACATGTTCTACGAAAAAGAGAATGAAGATCCTCATGAACACATCTCTAACATCATCGGAATTATCGATCTTTTCCATTTGCCAGGGGTTGCCAGGGACCAAGTTATGTTGATAGCTTTTCCATTTATCCTAAAAGGAAAAACTAAACTGTGGATGAAACGATTATCCAATGGGTCAATCACAACCTAGGACTTGTTCAAAAGCACCTTCCTGGATGAATATCGTCCTCCTCTTAAAATCATTAAACAAATAGAAGCGATTAGGAACTTTAAACAAGAACCAAATAAACCCTTACATTGTTCATGGGAAAGATTCACATAATCTCTTTTTAGTTGCCTTGAACATAAGCAAAACGAGCATGAGCAGTTGCAAATCTTCTATCAAGGATTAGACGCTGAGACTAGACGTAAGGTCGATTTCAAGGGATCCATTCCCAAAATGACACCAACCAAAGGAATAGAAGCTATCAAGGAACTATCCGCATATTCCCTCACATGGTACAAGGAAGGAAATGTAAAATCTAAAAACGAAGAACTTCAAGTTGTTCTTAAACAAATTGATAATTTTGAAAACAATATGAATATCATAACCGAAGAAGTTCGAATGGCACAACATAAGTATGAAACCCCAATGGAAGGAAGAATTTCAAATCTAGAAGAAACTTTAAACAATTTCATCAAGGAATCCCTGATAAGACAGAAGGAAAGTAAGAATATGGTTTGGGGAATCAAGAAAAGTTACGACCAAACCTTTAAAACACAAGCGTCCTCTATTAAGAAAATAGAATATCACTCAGGAAAAATTGCTAAAATAATACAAGATAGGGAGGCAAGAAGCCTACCAAGCTCAACTAAAACAAATCCTAGGGGGTTGGCACATGCTATAACAACCAGGAATGAACTAAATTACAAACCACCTAAGAATCCTCTTGAAGATATGACAAATCCTCAAGGCAAGACTGCAGTAAAAGAAACGCTGACCAAGAACATCGAAGAGGTACCTGATGATCATAGAAAAACTATGGAATCTTACGACCACTTTATCCCTTTCCATGGATGACTAAAAAAAGAAAAAGAAAAAGAACAATTCAGAAAGTTCTTTGAGAATTTTCAACAACTCAGCATAAACATCCCATTTGTTGAGGCTTTAGAACAAATGCCAAAATATGTTAAATTCATGAAAGATCTCCTTGCCAAAAAAGGAAAGGCAGAAGAAACATCTAAAAGAAATCTAAATGAAAGATGTTCTGCGGTGCTTTTAAATAAAATCCCGTTTAAGGAAAAAGATCCATGAAGTTTCACTATCCCGTGTGTCATAGGGAAAATTAGCATTGACAAAGGTCTTGCTGACCTTGGGGCCAGCATAAGTCTTATGCCATACTCTATGTATGCTAGATTAGATCTTGGAGAATTAAAACCTACCCACGTGTGTATCGAATTAGCAAATAAAGCAACCCAATATCCTAGGGGAATTGCTGAGAATGTCATTGTAAAAATAGACAAGTTCATTTTCCTTGTTGATTTTGTGGTGCTCGATATGAAAGAAGATCACAAGATTCTGATAATTCTAGGAAGACCATTCTTGGCCACCGCTCATGCAATGACAGATGTCTTTAATAAAAAATATATTTTGAAGTTGGGAATGAGACAATCATGTTTGACATTGAAAAATCAATGAGATTTTCCACGCCATAAAATGACATTTATCTCTCTATTGATATGGTTGACGAAGCCGTTCTCGACCATGTTCGGGAAATTCTCCCTTCAAACCCTCTTGAATCATTCTTATTCGAACCAGTCATAAATTACCAACAAAGAAATACTACCAACTTATGGGGAGATGAGGATGATAACTTGGACGATTCAAAGGAGTCAGGATCATCCTCCGACCATGATGATTAGGAACCTAATGATTTCATCTAACCAACTTTATTTGCCGCAAGCACATGTAAAGCTGAGGTGCAACTTCCCAAGCTTAAGGAACTTTAGTCTTATCTGGAATATGCCTTCTTGAACAATAATCAAGAATTCCGGTTATTATCTCATCTATTAACTCCTCAAGAAAAGGAGTTACTTCTGAAGGTTTTGACAAAACACAAGGCTACATTAGCCTGGAAAGTTTTTGATATCAAAGGCATCAACCCATCATTCTGAACACACAAAATTCTGATGAAAGATGATTTCAAACCGGTGGTGCAACCCCAGCAAAGACTTAATCCTAAAGTTCAAGATGTGGTAAAGGCTGAGATAGTCAAACTACTTGATGCTGGACTAATTTACACCATTTCAGATAGTCCATGGGTTAGCCCCATACATGTAGTGCCCAAAAAGGGGGGATGACCGTGATAAAAAACGAGAATAACGAGTTTGTTCCAACCAAAAACAATTACCAGATGGAGGGTATGCATTGATTATAGAAAAAGGAAGGACCATTTTCCATTACCATTCATCGATCAAATGTTAGAAAGACTATCGAGGAATGAGTATTATTGCTTCCTGGATGGATTATCTAGATACTTTGAAATCCCATTAGCACCATAAGACTAGGAGAAAACTACTTTCACATGCCCCTATGGAACATTTGCATATAGGAGAATGCACTTTGGGCTATGAAATGCTCTAGCTACCTTTCAAAGATGCATGATGGTAATCTTTCACGATATGTGCAAGGAGTGTATGGAAGTTTTCATGGATGATTTTTCCGTTTTCGGAAACTCATTTGATTCTTGCCTAACTAACTTGTCAAAAAATTTAGTTAGGTGTGAAGAAACAAACTTAGTGTTAAATTGGGAAAAATGCCATTTTATGGTGAAGGAAGGGATCGTCCTAGGTCATAAGATATCTAAATCTGGCATTAAGGTGGACAGAACAAAGATCAACGTTATTGCCCAACTCCCTTACCCAACCAATGTAAAAGGGTTAAGAAGCTTTTTAGGGCATGCAGGATTTTATTGGAGGTTCATTAAAGATTTTTCCAAAATTGCTCGACCTATGACTCGCTTATTAATAATGGATTCTAAATTTATCTTTTCAAATGAATGCATGCAAGCATTCAATGTCCTTAAAGATAAATTAACAACTGCACCTGTAATTGTTGCTCCTGACTGGTACCTTGATTTCGAATTAATATATGATGCCAGTGATTATGTTGTAGGATTAGTTTTGGGTCAACGCATCCATAAAAAGTTTCGCCCAATCTACTATGCCAGTAAGACTATGAATGACGCTCAAGAGCTTTATATTACTACTGAAAAGGAGCTTTTGGTAGTACTCTATGCCTTTGATAAATTCCGATCTTATTTAATTATGTCTAAAACTGTCGTCTATACTGATCAATCTGCTTTAAAATATTTGTTTTGCAAACAAGATGCAAAGTCAAGGCTTATAAGATGGGTTTTGTTACTCCAAGAATTTACTATCGAGATTAAGGATAAAAAGGGACTGAAAACTTGCCTGCCGATCACTTGTCCAGATTAGAAAATCCAGAACTGGATAAATTAAACTAAGAAGCAATACGAGACTCCTTCCTCGATGAACATCTTATGGCAATCCACATAAGGGAAGAAGAAAATGACCCTTGGTATGTAGACTACGTAAATTTCTTAGTATCAAAGATCCTGCCACACGGTTTGACATATCATTTAAGAAAGAAATTATTGTCTGACATTAAACATTACATATGGGATGATACGTACCTATTCAAATCGTGTCCTGACAGAATCATAAGGAGATGCGTGTTCGGTAAGGAATTGTAGGAAATTCTAGAACATTGTCATATGGGACCAGCTGGAGGACATTATGTAGCTAACATTACTACAAGGAAAATATTTAAGTCAAGATTTTATTGGCCAACTAGTTTTAAGGATGCTGCAACTGTGATGCATGTCAGAGGGCCGGTAACATATCCTCCCATAATTAAATACCCTTAACCTATATTCTCGTAAGTGAGATCTTTGATATTTGGGGTATTGATTTCATGGGACCCTTTCCTTCTTCACGAAATAACAAATAAATTCTCGTAGCTGTCGATTATGTTTCAAAATGGGTTGAGGCTAAAGCATTACCAACTAACGACGCTTGGGTAGTAGTTAAATTCCTTCGAAAATTGTTTTTAAGATTCGGGGTCCTAAAAGCACTAATAAGTGATCGAGGGCCACATTTCTGCAATTCTCTTCTTGAGAAGACATTAAAGAAATACGGTGTAACCCATAGGCTTGCTACCCCTTATCACCCTCAAACAAGTGGTCGTACCGAAAACACTAACCGTGTCATTAAACGCATCTTAGAAAGAACTGTGAATGGAAATAGAAAGGAATGGGTAGATGCACTCTAGGCATTCAGGACCACTTATAAGTCACCTACTGGAAGTACTCCATTTAGGATTGTGTATGGAAAAGCATGCTATCTTCCGATTGAGATTAAGCATAAAGCATATTGGACTCTGAAAAACGCAAATCTCGAATTGGATACCGCAGGAAAACATAGGTACCTGCAATTAAACAAATTATTAGAATTGATAAATGAAGCCTATGAGCATTCCCAAGCATACAAAAAAAAGGACAAAGCGATGGCATGATTCCAAGATTATGTATAAAGAGTTTCATGAAGGAGAAGAAGTTCTAGTTTATAATTCAAGGTTAAAACTCTTCCCATGAAAATTAAAAATGAGATGGTATAAGCCTTACACCATTAGCAAAGTATTTCCTTATGGAACGGTGGAGGTGTGTAGTAAGAATGGAGTTAGTTTCAAGGTTAATGGGCATAGATTAAAGAAATATTATGGGGGAGATGTCAATGCCGTAAGAGAAACTCTTTAGTTCGCAAAAACGTAAAGCGTCTTGAGTCTAACTTAAAGACTCGTTAATAAACAAAAGTGTTTGTCGGGATATAACCTGTCTTTTATCTTCCGCATATTAGTTGGTTTGCATGTTTCTAATGTTCTGCAGGTTCTCATAGCAAGGAAATGGAATTCGAGGTCACCTCGACTCGTTTTCATGTGGTAAAAAATTTTCTATTTGGGCGTAACCACTTTGGTTGCTCTGTAACAGATGCAGTTATGACGTAATCCTCTTTATGGTTACGCCATAACTAGTTAAAACCAAAATTTTAAAATATTTTTCCACATGATTACGGCGTAACTCTGTTACTGGTTACGCCGTAACCCCCTTCTAAAAAACTAAATTTAGTTTGAAACTTTTACAAAACCTTATATAATTAAATGAACTTTGTGGGTGTGTTCTTTGGAAACCCTCACGAGACTTCACTCGTTTACTTGGGCCACCAAGTGGTTTAAAAGGCTTGTTGCATATTCAAAATTCAACCTTGATTCCTACGAACGTGAGTTAGGCTTTCTTGTATAATTGTATTTTGAACGTTTAATGTTATATTTTATCTAGTAATTTCAGGGGATACGAGTTTGCTCAGGATACGAGGTCAAGAGATGGTCTCTTTCCATTATCATTCGAAGAACAGAGCAATACTCAGTGGAGTCTCTTGTTCTAGTTCTACTCTTATTTTTAATTTTCATTTCCTTAAATGTACAATAGGGACATTGTGCAAACCAAGTGGGGGTTTGAGAGTAGAATTACCACTTGTCCTATATTTGCCTTTGATTTTCTAGTTTTCTTTAAAAATTTGTACCACTATTAAAAAATGTTAACATGTTTTTCTTACTAAACTAGAATAAATCTTTGCCGAGCGCACTATTACCCTTTAATTCAATTGGTAAGGTTAAGCCTAATGATTCCATTTTCATATATTATACAATAATCCACCAAAAATATGAGTGTGACGGTAGTATTGTAGACTTTAGAACTTGGCATGTACATAATTTCAAGACCTAATTGATTAGTTGGTATAGACAGTTTGAGAAGGCAACATCTTAGAAATTCACCCAAACAGCCTATATGTGTGTGTTTATCGACTTGTTATACTGACTTGTCGACCTCCTGTGTAAAACCCTTTGTTGCACTTAATTTTAGTGCAAGATATCCCTAGATCACCTTGTTAAACCAATCTTTGTTTGAACCCTTTATGTATCGTTACACCCTTTCGCCTTAACCAACCCTATAGTCTATATTTTCCTTGTGTTCAAGTACCTGCCTACTTAAGTCCATTGGTTCGGGGAAATGGGTTTGGAAATTTTTGCACGTTTGTGGAAGACCTATCATTATTGATCTATAAAGACCCCCTGTATTACCACTTTTGATATTTTTCACCTCAAGTCGGGGGTATGTGTATTGTACCATATGCTAAAGAGGTAATAAAAACGATAAAAAATATAAACCTCTATAGCATATACATGTTGGTTACATGTTATAAAACCAACAAATTGTTAAATATATGAAGATGGTGCAACTATAAGCCATTTGTGTGCTCAAGATATAAAGATGATGCAACTATAAGCCATCTCTATGATTGTGAAGGTTGGGCTAGTAGACCATTATTTTAGATCAGATTCTCATACTTAGATACTTGGACTTATGGACGGACAATAGCCAATTATGATAGCCTTAGATTATTTTAGACTATTTGTTTTGTGTTTTTATTTAACAACAATTAAATGTATATCCCACGTCTTTATCCTACCCTATATCATTCTCCAATCGAACATTTGGTTTTGCTCGAATTAGGGAGTGAGCAATCATACATATGTCATCCGTCGTTATGGATGTGTATGTGTGGTTTCATCGCCCTTGTTGGTGTAACACTTTTGGTAAAGATTGCATTTAAAGAATGATTCACCCTGTTAAACCTGTGTATCAACCTTGTTGCCTTTGAAGAGTTGTTTAGACCTTAATTCTAGCTGGTGGAGATTTGTGTACTTTCCAAACCTATGATAGAATACATGGTATGACAATGAAGTAGAGTGATCACCCCGAAAATGAAACACTTAGACTAGTTTGAGAGTTGAGTGATTTTTAATCCCTTTTTCGTAAGTTGTTCGGCTTTGATGTTTTCTAGCATAAGTAAATTATGAATTCATTTCCCGCATCGGAACCATGAGAGTAGAATTACCACTTGTCCTATATTTGCCTTCGATTTTCTTGTTTTCTTTGAAAATTTGTGCCAATTTCAAAATTTTTTAACATGTTTTTCTTACTAAACTAGAATAAATCTTTGTCGAGCACACTATTACCCTTTAATTCAATTGGTGAGGTTAAGCCTAATGATTTCATTTTCATCTATTATACAAAAATCCACCAAAAATATGAGTGTGCCGGTAGTATTGTAGACTTTAGAACTTGGCATGTGCATCATTTCGAGACCTAATTGATTAGTTGGAATAGTTAGAAAAGGAAACATCTTAGAAATTCACCCAAACAGCCTATATGTGTGCGTTTATTGACCTGTTACACTGACTTGTCGACCTCCTGTGTAAAGCCCTTTGTTGCACTCAATTTTAGTGCAAGATACCCCTACATCACCTTGTTAAAATATATTTTCCTTAGCCAACCCTGTAGTCTATATTTTCCTTGTGTTGAAATACCTGGCTACTTAAGTCTATTGGTTTGGGGAAATGAGTTTGATAATTTTTGCACGTTCATGGAAGACCTATCATTATTGATCTATAAAGATCCCCTGTATCATCACTTTCGATATTGTTTATCTCAAGTGGAGGGATGTGTGTATTGTACCATATGCTACGGGGGTAATAAAAAATGATGAAAAATATAAACCTCTATAGCATTTGCATGTTGGTTACGTGTATCAGATTCATGTACTTGGATACTTGGACTTATGGATGGACAGTAGCCAATTATGACAGCCTTAGATTATTTTAGACTATTGTTTTGTGTTTTTATTTAACAAAAATTAAATGTACATCCCACGTCTTTATCCTATCCTATATCATTCTCCAATCTAACCTTTGGTTTTACTTGAATAAGAGAGTGAGCAATCATACATATCTCATCCGTCGTTACGGATGTGTATGTGTGGTTTTGTCGCCCTTGTTGGTGTAACGCTTTTAGTAAAGATTGTATTTAAAGAATGATTCACCCTGTTAAACCTATTGTCACCCTTGTTGC
Organism: Tanacetum coccineum; assembly: GCA_026074375.1. Lineage (NCBI taxonomy): Eukaryota > Viridiplantae > Streptophyta > Magnoliopsida > Asterales > Asteraceae > Tanacetum > Tanacetum coccineum. The sequence continues at coordinate 44,573 of BQNB010044458.1, forward strand.
CTTTAAAGAACTGTTTAGACCCTAATTCTAGCTGGTGGAGATTTGTGTACTTTTCAAGCCTATGATAGAATACATGCTATGACAGTGCAGTTGAGTGATCACCCCGAAAAAAACTTAGACTAGTTTGAGAGTTGAGTGATTTTTAATCCCCTTTTTCGTGAGGTGTTCGACTTTGATGTTTTCTAGCATAAGTAATCTATGAATTCAATTCTCTAAGTTAAATTATGGAAATCTTTTTATAAATTATTCTAATATTTCTACTTGAGGGTAAGTAGAAGTCAAGTGGGGGATATTCGATAACATCAAA
>BQNB010044459.1:0-44877 GCA_026074375.1 Tanacetum coccineum
TTAATAATGGATAAGTGTCCAAATGAGATTTATAGATGATCTCTTAGCTCTAGACTCAATAGTGCACATTTAGTTTTAGTGATCGGAGGCTGGAGCTGACTACCACCTTTTCAATATCAACTAACTCAGAATGAGAAATTCAATAGAAATGAGTGTAATCTCCATAAGAAATGAAACAAGCGTCTGTTGAGAGACCTTGAGTATCTATGGAGGGTTGTGCATAGCGTTACTGGGTCCATGATTGTCTTCAATGTCGGACAACACTTTAGTGTTTCCGACACCATATGTATTGACCCGGTTTCTGCCTATGGTTGTATGGAGGGCTTCTTTCTTTTCACCCATTATCCTTATAATTCTTTTTCATTCTTCAACCCCTTTAGTGCTTACCGAGACTTCATGACTAGTACCTTGTTGGGTTTGTTCCAGTACTAGCTCCATCTCAGCCGACACTATTCCCTTTCTCACTTTACTCCGTTTTTCGATCATACCTAGGACTTCTACTCTATCTAATGGAGTGTTCCTGGGTAGATCCCTCCGGTTCTGGCTGGATCATGGAACAAATATACCTAACCTTAAGCGCCTTATAACTCCTTGAGAAACAACAGTTGGTCGGTCTTTGGGGTATTACCATGAAGATCCATAAAACCATTTGATAAAAATCAATCAACGTGTCTGAGAAATCATTTAAGACACATTGAGAGGTTCCAGAGTTACCAAAAAGCCCCCTACACATATGCACCATATTATGAAAGAGTTTTGCACATGCGAGGTTTGGGAACACACTTATAGATTGAAGATCGTATCCGTTATTAATCCGTTTTGATCACATTTTAATCACTATTCTCCCCCTAAAAAATTGCATATGTGGTTATAATTTTTGACAATTAGTGAATTAAAAAACAAGTTAATGTCCGAAATTCACATGAGCCTAACTAATTCTTGGGAGAACAGGAGTGCATGCAGAATGAGCTAATTATTTCTCATCCTCAATTATAGAATAGAGTGAAAACTTGGAGTAGGAGTGGGTTGAGCACACAATTTTGAAAGAATTTGAAAATTTTCTTTTTGAAAATATCTTGGAAAATTATGCTCAACAGAAAATGATTTCAGATTTATCGTATTAATTATTATTTCCTTAGTGCTTCTCTTGAGCATTCAAAACTTTAAATGTTTATATGTTATTGCTCAAGATCGAGAAGATATGAACTTCCCGTTGTTTAGGATACATGTACATAAATGAACATTTTCCTTTCTTTGGAGATCGAGTCCTAAGCTGACATTTACTTAGAAGTCGTAGAGAAAAAAGTTTGAAGAGACATGTTTTGAAAGCATTTAAAAACTCTCGCTCGAACTTCATTTATTCACCCGTGTTAATATTAATAACCATTTCTAGGTGCGCAAATGTTATCGATTGACGAGAGACATGTCGAAGAAGATTATTTTTGGTATTTTTTGAAATTTTTTGATTTTGTATTTTGGTTTTATAGGTTTTATGTTTTTATATTTTGCTTTTTTGATAGCTATTTACAGTTGTGAAATGATTTAGACACACAAAAGAGGATATGAGAGGATGTGTCTAAAAGCATTAAATTTCCAAAAAACTCCCACTCAAAAATTGATCCACTTATAAAGAATGATTTGAATTTTGAAAGCGACATGAGGAGGGAGTGTTGAACACTGATTTTGAAAGATTTTAAAAATTCTTTTGAAAAATTCTTGAAAGATTGTGTTCAATAGTTTTGAAAACAAGAAGATTTCTCTTCTTTTGAAGGTAAAGCGCACTGAAGTGTACACCCCCCTTTTATCTGAAGCCCGGGTTATGCGCTGAAGTGTACATAAGCCATTTCTAAAGATTAGAGAACAACAATCGGATAAATAGAAGTATGCTGTTTCCTTAGTCTTGATAACCTACCAAGAAGAGAAGCATAATTCGAAAACCCTTTGCTTGAAGGTTTCGAGGGATTAGAAGTACTTGCATTATCACACACAGATTTTTTAGACTTATTCTCGGATGTAGTTAATTTTTCACACATGGTAAAAATTCTTCCAGTTAGAATCCACCTAAGACAAGTTCTAGGTTTGCTAGGCCTAGATGAAGCAAGACTTCCTTTGAACCCTAACTCCTTTGATTTCTTGGCATTTGCCTTATGTTTCTTTTTATTTTCACATTTTGAGACATTGGCACTTTGGTTATCAACACGAGAATTCATGTCATTCATATAATTAAGCACACAAACATCATGATTGGCGAAACTAAAAATTGCTTACACGTAACACAAACAATTTTAGATTTAGCATTTCAAATGGCAAGCGTAATGTTACTACATTCAAATGACATGTGCTTCTGATTCTTAGGAATTTGGAAATTCCTATGGTTTTCTTCTATTTTCTCGACGTTATTCGAGAGGCAACTACTCTTAGACTTAGATGGAACCCTATCAGTATTATAATTTCTCCTTGGATGTGGTCTTATAGTCTTAGCAGTGTTGTTTACTCTGGTAGAAGAAAAACCGTTTGAGTCAGAATTAACAACTTTCTTAGTGATAACATGAGGTTGTAAAACAGTGATTGGTTTTGTCCTAACACTTGCTTTTACATGTTTGTTAGGCACAAAGTTGTCTATCCTAAAAGATTTAAAAGGATTAATCCTAAAGATTCCTGGGGAAACCACGTTATCATTTTTCACAACTTTTGATTCTGTGGGAGTGGGTACCGAATTTGAAGTGACTAGTTTTGACAAAGCATGTGACTCATCGATCTTGGGAAGACCCTTAGATTTTGGAAAAGGAGTTACAGAGTATAGTTTTGATCTAGAAGAAGAAGGTGATTTTCCTAAAATTGATTGCTTGCAAAACTGAGTATTCACACTCGTACCTTTGGTGGGGTCCTTTCGTTTAGAAACCTTATCAAATAATTGAGCTCTTAACTTACTATACGTGTCACGAAGAACGGTGCAGAGGCAAATCTCTAAGTACCATATACCCGCACCAAAGTATACAAAAAATACAACACCTCTTGAAAAAAATCCTCAACTACGTGAGACATAGAGTACTACAATGTAACTCCTTAAAGTGATAGCTATAACCCGTGAGTACTACAATGTAACTCCTTACATCAGTTATAACAAGATAAATCAAGTCTTCGTCCCAAACCGTATATTCCCGAACAAGTCATCTTCGTTGTAGAGAAAATCAAATTTGAAATAAGTACATTCCATGTGAAATGCTACTTCAATCCTAAATAAGTAACATCGAACAACAACCCCGTAGTCATAAAAATTCAATAATAGCCATTATCAATGAAGGTGAATTTTGATAAGGATCGTTTTTAGTGTAATGTATTGTGTTTGTTGTGTTGTTGTTCATGAATTTTGTTGACGTGTTATGATCGTTAACGGATATCGGCTAAAAAATATACCATAAGAGCGGCCCATCCAAGTAATAAAATCCGGTCATTTATACTTTTACCCAACATCATTTTGTTTTATTACTCGGCTCAACCCGCTAACGCAAGCCTAAAATAGATAAACCATTAGCTTTTTCGGGCTCAACATAACTCGGCCCATTTAATAAAAAATTCAGCCAACTAGCCACGCCATATACACTGCCCAACACAATAAATAGCTCGGCCCAAATTTTCCAATACCCATAACTAACATAAATATCAGGCCCAATTTTTAGGTATTCTAATTCCAGCCCAACACTTATTTTAGTGTTTGATCCCAGGTCCAAAAACAAATCCAACCCACGTACATGAGAATAGAACTGGCCCATTATTTGGATATGACCTGGTCTAGGTCCAACCTTATAATCTTCGGCCCATTTAATTGTAAAACCAGACCCAGTCCATATTTAGGGATAAATAACATTCTTAATCCTTAAAGTCACTTACTAAGCCTAACCAAAACAATAAAAAAAATGCAGCCATCCCTTTATTTCTCTCCCAAAAGCAGATCTACTCCCATCACCACCATCTTCTCAAATCACACCATCACTTCTTTTGGTGACCTTCAAAAAAAACTTCCCAACCAAAGACCTCTTAGTCTTTATCTGTGTACACGAGATTTACAAGAACTCGTCTTCAAGATCCATTGTCGGGTCTCAGGTAGGTTTGTATTGTTTTTTTGTGTCAAAGAAACAAAGATTGGATCTAACAGTTTTGTTAGAGTTCCTTCTTTAAGTTTGAAAATGAAAGAGAACATTTGTTCTTATAACCGATCAATGATGAGGTTGTGTTTAGTCCAAAAAAATTATTAATGACAAATAAACACTAATATGAGATTGATTGTTTCTTTGTAATTCGTTTCGAGTCGTGAAGTTGATTGAAGGAGATGGAGGTGTATAAATGTAACGAAGGGATTATTTAGGATTAGTTTATGGATTTGGTTTGTAATGATTGTGAAGATGGGATATAGGTTAGACATTGTGGATTTTTTGGATTGAATTTGTGACGATGGGATTAGTGAGGCTGTGGAAGTATTGATGTTGATATCGGTGGTTGTTGTTTGTTGTAATTGAAATAGTTTGAGTCGAGTCTGTTGAGTCTGTATTCTTCTTTCTACATTTCTGTTGACCAAGACTCACTTGAGTTGACCCGGGTCAACTCGGTAAATACCGAGTTGACTCGGTTTAGGTTAAAGGAGGCATACCACTGGCAAGTGGAAGCAAACCGCCACACCAAATTGCCACACCAAACCGCTACACCAAACTGCCACACCAGACCGCCACACCAAACCGCTACACCAAACCGTCATCACCTTTTACATCAAATCGCTGCCTAGTTTTGAAATGGGCAGAGGTTTGTTTAGTTAAACCATGAAAATGTATAAACCTCTGCCACCTGTAACAAACCTCTACGGCAAACCGCCACGGTGAAACCGCTAACTGTACTTTCTAAAAGTACAAACCGCTGACATCTTTTGTTTTCTTGTAGGAATTTCACAAACAAACAAAAAAATTTGGTACAAGCTTCTGCCAAACCACTATGATGAACAAACAACATACAACATGGCTTTGTAACAATCTAAAACCAGAAAAATGAAAGAACCAGATCTGGAAAATGAAAGGACCAAAAAAACTTAACACAAAACATAACAGACTGGCGGATTCAAACAATACCATCCATGGATTATGCATGGCTGTTTTTACAAGAAAAAATCCCATCAAATAAGCTTATAGTAAACTGTTAAACACGAATCAATAAACAACATGAAAAACTTTCAGCCATGTCTTATTGTGACCAAAACAAACCACAAAAATAAGCTGAAAAACTATAAATAAGCTCGAATTCGTAAAACAACAAACACCAATACAAAACACCCTTGATTAGCTCTTGATACCAATTGAAGGACTAGTGATTCACCTATTCGGGGGGGTCTTGGTTGATCAAAGAACACAAGATATATCATTGTTAGTTTCTAGTGAGAGAAAGTAGAGAGAAGGTGAGATGAACACAAAAAGAAGAAGAATATTAGATTAGAAAGAGAAAGAGAAAAATATAATGAACATCCACACCCGCCATAGAGAGTCATGGGGGGTATTTATAGCCTAAACATAACTAGACTATCCCTCGTATACAATAGTAGTCCATGCGTTTCATGCATTGTCTATAGCTAGTCCAATTCACGTGTAAGACGCCAGCTTTACAAAATAGTAAGGCTAACATATACCAAATAGACATAAGTAACCGAAAATAGTCCTCACTTATATGAATTACACTTATATGTATATATATATGTATATATATATATGTATCCCACACACACTAACACACAACACGAACATATTTTTATATTTTATATTTAATATATATATATTATATATATTATATTATTTATATATAGATTATACATATTATATAATTATACATACGATATATTACGTCATATGGTATGAGTACTTACATATTTTTATACATTACATTACTATATTCATTACTTATATACTACATATATATAACATTATACATATATTCGTATTCCTTTTATGTGATATACGTATGATATATACGTATATATAATATATATATATATATATATATATATATATACGTATTATATATATATACGTATATAGTATATATATATACTCGTATTATAATGATATTATACGTTTATATATAGGATATATAATCTATTATACGTTATATACTATATATATAATATAATATAATATATATATATATATCGTATATTACGTAGACTTACGTATATTATTTATATATACGTATATATAATTAATAATATCTTTATACGTATATATAATATTATATAGACGGTATATGATATATATAATATATATATATATATTAGCTATATAAGATACCGTATACATATATACGTTTACTTATTTACGTATACATATATATCGATTTACATATTATATACGGTATACGATATATTCGTATAACTATATACGTATATATATATATATATATATTATATTTTATTGAGCGTTTATACGTATATACGTTATTTTTACATATATTCATTGGTATATTACATGTATACGTATTTACATATATATCGTATTATACATAGTATATACATATATACGTATATACATATATACGTATATACATATATACGTATATACATATATACGTATATATATATATATATATATATATATATATATATATATATCTATACATATATATATATATATATTCATGTATATATATATATATACATGTATATATATATATATACATGTATATATATATATATACATGTATATATATATATATGCGTGGCTGTTTTTACAAGAAAAAACCCATGAAATAAGCTTATAGTAAATTGTTAAACACGAATCAACAAACAACATGAAAAACTTTTAGCCATGTCTTATTGTGACCAAAACAAACCACAAAAATAAGCTGAAAAACTATAAATAAGCTCGAATTCGTGAAACAACAAACACCAATACAAAACACCCTTGATTAGCTCTTGATACCAGTTGAAGGACTAATGATTCACCTATTCAGGGGGTCTTGGTTGATCAAAGAACACAAGATATATCATTGTTAGTTTCTAGTGAGAGAAAGTAGAGAGAGGGTGAGATGAACATAAAAAGAAGAAGAATATTAGATTAGAAAGAAAAAGAGAAAAACATAATGAACATCCACACCCGCCATGGAGAGTCATGGGAGGTATTTATAGCCTAATCATAACTAGACTATCCCTCGTATACAATAGTAGTCCATGCGTTTCATGCATTGTCTATAGCTAGTCCAATTCACGTGTAAGACGCCAACTTTACAAAATAGTAAGGCTAACATATACCAAATAGACATAAGTAACCGAAAATAGTCCACACTTATATGAGTTACTCTTATATATATATATACACACACACACACACACACACACACACACACACACACACAACACCCACACACATATATAATAATATATATATAAATAATATATATAATATATCTAATTTAAATAAATAAATAACATATATATATATACATACATATATATACGTACATATATATATGACTTACATATAGACATTACATACCCCCCCAAAATATATATACATACATATATATACAGACCATATATATACAAATATAAAATACGTACGTATATATATACTAACTATATATACGTATATATAAATATAATATATATATATATATATATACGTATATATATACGTATATATATATAAATACGTATATATACAGTATCGTAAATAAATATATATAATATATATATACGTAATATATATAATATAAAATAGTATATATATATAAAAATACGTATATACGTATACGTACGTAAAATAGTATAATATAATAACGTATATATATATATATATATCATATATACGTATATAATATATAATTACGTATATATATATATATATAATTATATATAATATCTATATATATACTATAACATATTATACGAATACATATGATACGTATACATATATACGTAATACATATATAACTATACAAAAAATACTTATACATATATACCGTATATATAAATTATAATATATATATATATATAACGTATATACTATATACGAATATACATCTATACGTATATACATGATATACGATAAGGGACATAAATACGTATATAACATATATAACGTATATACATTATAACGTAATACATATATACGATATATATAGATATATATATAATGATATAAATATATATATATATATCGGTATGAGCATTAAATAAATGCGGGAGAAAAGGTCGGAGAGAGTGTAAAGTATATGAAAAAGATATAGCATGTATAAATAAAATATATACATGAATATATATATATATAACGATGTATATAAGTATATAAAGACGTGGCTGTTTATACAAGAAAAAAACCCATGAAATAAGCCTTATAGTAATTGTAAAACGCGATATCAGACGAGAACAACATGAAAAAACAAAGAATCGCAAGTCAAAGGTGTGAGTGAGCCAGAAATGCAAAAGGCCACAAAAAATAACTAAAAACTATAAATAAGCCGAATTCGTGAAACATCAAACACCAATACAAACACCCGATGATTTAGCCTCTATATCCCAGGGAGTATAGGATACAAATTATCACCCTATTCAGGGTCTTGGTTGATCAAAGAGGGAACCAGATATATAACAATTGTTAGGAACCACGTTTGAGAGAAGTATAGAAGGAGAGAGAATGAACAATAAAAAGAAACGAATCATTAGATAAAAAGAAAAAAGAGAAAATACGATAAAGAAACATCCACGACCCTCCATGGAGAGTCATGGAGTATTTATATCCTAACATAACGAGACTATCCCTCGTATACAAGTAGGTTAGTGCGCAACATGCCGATCAATTCATTGTCAATGGCGGCGAATACCAATTCACAGTGAATGACTCCAGTCTTTACAAAATAGTAATGCTAACATAAACCAAATAGACATAATAACCGAAAATAGTCCCTCAGATTATAATGAATTCCACTTATATGTTATATATATACGTAATATAAATATGTTAAAAAAATAATGAATATATCGTATATATCTAAACATATAACATAAATAAAAATGCATCACCACATAAAAATATAGCATAAATAGTGCGAAGCATATAAAAAGAACACGACGACACACACACACACACACACACATATATAAATCATATATAAGAATATGAGAAAAGTATAATTAAGTGTGAGTGAATGATAAAGGCGGAAGTATGATAAATACGATATATATATATATATAATTAATATATAGAAATATACATATATATAAGACGAGTAGAATCGGGGATGAGTGAGTAATATACATATATATAAGAGATACTATATACTAATATAATATATATATATATATATATAGATATGAATATATATACGTATATATATATAAATACTATATATCTAAATTATACGATTATATATTATATATCGTAATATATATATATTATAAAAACTATAAAAAAATATATAAATATATATATAAATCAATATATATATATATATATACGTTATATAATATACATATATATAATAATACGTATATTAATACGTATAACGTATATATACCAATACGTATAATATAAGAGATTTAACGCGTATATATAAAGCTTATACATATATACTTGATACAAAAAAAACGTATATACGTATCAATATACTTATAGAACATAAAAAAAAAGTATATATATACACGTAAAATAAAAAGGAATAGGTAATAGAAATATAATAGTATATATATATATACAAATAATATGAATATAATACAAATACATCTAAAATCATAGAACATATATAGATACATATACATAAATATACAAATACAAATATGAAATATACGTAAATGATATAGTTATATAAATAATATATATAAATAAAGTATAAATAAGACTTGATCTATAAATATAAAAAAATATAATATATATATATATATACTTATATATATACATAAATGATAATAAAACATAAATATATACGAGATACTTATATAAAACTTATACGTATAAGATAAACTATGACGGGTAATAAGATATACTTATACATATAACCGAAAGACATAAATACGTATATATCTATATAAATAGCTTAAAACATTTATTTTATAAATACTGTATATAGTATAAGCACGTATAATTAAATATATTAATAAATATACATTAGAGATATACATAAAACAGAAAAGATACATTAAACATAGATATAGCATAACATATATATACATAAACGTATAGTATAGCAAACATATAAATACATATACATATAAAGAAAATACATATAAATACAATACAGTATATATACATAAACATATAGTATATATATATATTTACATATATATATATGTAATATAAAATAAATATTACATATATCATATTAAAAATGGCGGTAATTCCCGCAGATAGCGTAAAAAGATTGAAAAGACAAGTCAAGTAATTATAAAATTTAATGATCAATGTAATACTATTAATATACAAAGAGGTATCATATAAGGGATCACAAAGAATGCGCGCGCGGATATCGAGCACTTTGAGCAGTCGTGACTTCTTAATTATAGATATTGTAAAAGAGCTAGATAAATGGGTATAAGGGATTTGAAAACTACCTAGTTGCTACTATTAACCAGAGCTCTGATACCAAACTATAACATCCCCAAAAAACCACAAGCTCAGTGAAGTCGGAATACCACTAAGGGTGCAATACTTCAATCATAAATACAGTTAACAAAAACTACTCTATAGTTAGACTTTTTAAAAAGTCAACCATTCGATAATTAATATAAAATATCAAGAGTTACAAAAGGTCCCATTGCAATGCCAATAGAAAACAAAGATTAGTATTTGAAGGCATGGAGTGGACTTAATGTTTCCTGCAAATGTATAAAGCCTTCAAAATTAAATCCAAACGCTACTCAAATTCTCCCAAATGCTCACTAAAGCCATATAATAACCTAATAAAATACATCAAAAACTATTCAACAGAAAAATTTGTGAAGTTCATAGTAAAAATAGAAAATGCAATATATGAAAATAATTCTAGAAAATAATGACATTAAGAAAAGTATCGTTAACAGACCACTATTCAAAGTATTTATTCCGAAATCCAAATCAATGATCAACCAAATCAATTAAAGATCAGAATATGGACCAACAAGATTTTAAGTAATTTAGACAAGAGAAACAATTCAGCAATCTAAAAATGAAAAATATATTATTTGCGCAAAGCACATGACACCAAAGCTTAACGTACTTCAATCAATGGATTGGATAAGCCCCCAAAAGAGATACAGATGCGCCTGAACAACCTACGAATTACTTCAATATTTTAAATGCGCCATGTCAACATGAAACCGTCATAAATTCATACGGGTGTCAAGTTCCTATAATCTATCCACGAAACACTAATTGCTATTACTACTATAGCAATTAACGGTTCATGATTGAAAAGGGGACTTAAGTGGCAATAACGACACTTAGGCAATAATATTCAAGCAATAATCTGGATAGCATACAATTGAAAAGCAGCTTGTTGTCCAAGATAAAAACAAGTATGTGTTCGAAACTCTACGTTTCATAAATATGTATTCAATGTTCTCAAAATCATGTAGTATTCAAATCAAGATTTAGTAAAATCAAAGATAAACAAGGCCATGTATTAGAAGTCACGAAAGTAATAAGTGAAAACAGCATTGTAACAAATAGTCATGTAACGCTAAGAAGAAGAATCAATGATGTTTAGCTATGTGGTGAAACAAAGATCATGCAATTCTCAACCCGGGAAAACAGTTTAATAAAAATACCATTAAAAAGAGAAAAGTACGTGGGCGAAGAGAAGCGTGCACCGATGAAGCAATGAAGTATAAGTGCTATGAGTTAGAATCAATATGGCGTGAAATCACGGTCACCTAAGTATAACCTAGAAAGAATGGTGACTTAGTATAAAGAAATAAACCGCATACGACGAAAACAACCAAAATATACAATGAAGAAATCGTAATCATGATATGGCATTCTAATTACTTTTAACCAAGTGAGATTTATCCAAACATCTCTTTAGGACCTGATCTAATATACCTTCAAGTATAAACCCACTTATACCACTTATTTACCCATTTTATAAAATCCGTTATACTCGTTAAACCGTTTAAAGCAATCCGACACTATACAATTCTGCACTTACGCCGACTTAATGGACCTGTTTGGCCTGAAAATGCGAAATGTTACAAATGATTTTCGCTTTGAATCAAGCTCAATGAACCTAGTTTACTGATGTTATCAACCAAACACTTCAATGTATCCAGAACTTAAGTGAAATGACCAATTTACCCCTAAGTACACAATTTGAGTTTTGGAAATAATTTCTCGCTTCACCATTTTGATCATATCTCATAATCCGTAACTAGTTAGAACCCCATTCAAAACCTCAAGTTTAAGTCTATCAATTATCTATAACTTTTAGTTTTATAAAAACAGTACCTAGGTTCAAAATTTTTAAGATATATTCGTTTGAAAATCTAGGCACAATTTCTAGTTAGTTTTGCCATTTTGATCGTAACTCATACACCCGGAATGGTTACGGTTCTATCCAAAGAACCACATGATCCTCATATATTTTACCATTCACCCATGTAAAAACTCAATAGCCTCCAAGTCAAATAAAATTCGTTACAATCCTAACTATCTGTATTATAAATTTTGGGTACACACTAAGTTTGTTTTGACGGTTTTGGTCGTATCTCGACCATCCGAAATAGTTGGAGCCCCATCCAACTCACCACTAGGACCTGATATATTAAACTAATCATTTATGTAAATAATCAATAGGCTTTAAGCCAAAATTATTTCATTATATCACAAACTATCTGCATAATTAGATTCAATGACCTATTTCGACTAGTTTCATTAATTTGGGCGTATCTAACTCATCCGGAGGAGATAAGACTCCATCCAATTCAACATATGGATCTGAGATTATAATCTATCTATTTATGGAAAGATATAGTAGGCTCTAAGTAAAAAATATTTCATAATGTGTCAAACTATCTGCACTAAATTTCCTAAGTGCTCGCTAAAATTAGTTTCACTAATTCGATCATATCTTGGTCATCCAGAGGAGTTACGGCTCCCATCCAAAGCACCACATACACCTTGTATGTTTCTCTACCCAAAAAAGTAATAAAATCACAGACATTAAGCTAAATATATTTTACAACACTCCAACAACCAGCTGTCCTATTTCAGTGTTTCAACAACTTTCAATCAAACCACTTAACTAGTGTTTCTAACATTCTAAAATCATTCTAATGCCATACCAATCATCACGAATCCCTCACAAACACCAATACTTATCAAACCCAGAAATCAAACAAATCAAATAACTCATGAAATAAAAATAACATTAAAGATGAAGTATGAATGCTCACAAACATTAGTAGATGCAAGGAAAAAGATCAAACAAAAACCCTTCTTTGTTTTTCCCTTGTAGCCGAAACCTCAAACACACCCAAATCAACAAAACCCAAACTTTTTAATTGCCAAAATCTTGCAATAACACTTGTCTTCAAACCCTTTAAACATAAGCTTCATTCAAAATCAAAGGAACTAGTTAAAAATCAAGATTCATGAAAACCCTTTTGCATGTTGATTTCTATTGTAGGGATTGACAAGGATTGATGTAGGACCAGTGTAAAAGTGATTGGAATTGCTTGGAAGAATTTTGATCATGATTTTGTTGGTGATGTTGTTGCTTCGATAAGAGCAGAGAAGAGAGGGGGAGCAGGAAAAATATTTTCCAAGTTATGATGTGTGTGTGTTTGTTTTAGAATTTTGTAGGAGTAAAGAAAATAATAAGGGGGTGTTTGGTTTTTAGTTTTGTAGGAGCACACAAAAAGAATAAAGGGTGTTTGGTTATATATATATATATATATTTTTATAAACATTTATACTACATTATTTTGATTTAAAACACTTAGTTAAAATATTAAAAAGTGTTAAAGTACTATTTTTGACACGGTTTCGACAAAAACACGAGAAAAAAAATCGAGAAATACTAAAATAAGAATAATTTAGCTTCCGAAGCTAAAATATGAAAAATTCAATTTCTTAAATGCTATAACGGATAAATATCCAAAGCACGACTCACGAATAATTAAAAACGACGATTTTCACCAATTCGGCTAACAAGTAAAACACGAAATTTCCTTCAAAAGTAAAAATAGGAACAAAGTCGAGATTCATATTGACCATAAAATACGAGATGTTACAGCCTTCCCACCTTAAGGGAGCGCCGTCCCGGTGCTCAATTCGCCTTATATGCCGTATGGTTTGCGACGATCGTTACACAATCAGAAAAATCCATATCACATATTACGAGTCGAAATAAGTTCAAGTAGCCGCTTGTACAAAAGCAATGAGGATAGCGATTAGAAGAGTAAAGACAATGAGTGATTCGTACAAACATATTACTTGTTAAAAGAGACGCACACCATGTCGGATACACATTTGGAAATAATCAAATGAACAAATTACAAACCGAAAGAAGTCTAAAGACTCATTCGTATTAAGATAATAACGATAATGATTAGATGAACGAAGAAAATGAATTATTCGTACAAACGGATTACAAATCAAAAGAAGGTTGTTCGTACGAATGCCATACCCTTAAGCCCACTCATTTACAAATCGTTATTTACATCCAAAGGCGTCCTAGTCCATGTAATCAAGACTTAGATATTTATGATTCGGCGATTTATAATTTCCTTATTCAAATGAAGAGGCATCCCAATTCATTTCAATAAGATAATTATAAATTAGCCTACTTAAGCATTGTCACAACAAAACACGAGATCAAAACAATGTTACGTTGAGAAGAAGGAGTCTCCTTGGCGGCATGATTCTTCAAAATCATAAGAAGTAACGAGAAGAATAATGAGACGTTAGTCAATCGCGTTCCAAAGGTAAGTGCCAAAAGCGGCACGATCCAAGGTGACAAGATAAAGTAGTACTCCCATCGAATGGAAGATTTCAAAACAATATATCTATGAAGCAATATATGACGATTCAAAAGGATAAGAAGAGTGTCAAAACTCGGGAGTCGAATGATAAAATAAACTGGTGGAATTGACAAAATTACACTGTATTTCAATATCCATCAAAGAAATAATGTAAGGTCATGAAAACGTTTCGGAGATCATCGTATCACTCACGGTATCTTGAAATAAATGAAACCATTACGTCAATCATAACGTCTTAAAAGAGGTTTAGTATTCATACAGACAACCTTTATATAAAAATATAGAGGTACACCACAATGTAACATAAGTGACCGTATATAGTCAACACTTATATAAATCGCTTTTATATAAATAGACGGTAACCAGAAGATGAGCATAAGAGATTAAGAGAAAGTAGTTCATTTATGTGCGGGTTCATCCTTATATAATATAGTATTGATGTTCGAGTGAGGGAAAATAAGAAAAAAGAAATACGCGATAATCGGAGTGGGCAACATTATATATAACCGACGATATAGGTAAAATAGTAAGGCGTCGATAAGATAGACGAAAGAGCGAAGTCATAACAATAGTGTTTGTTACTAATTATTCTTGTAAATAGCAATAGGGATGGCAAAGAGAGCATATAAGTTACTTGGGAGCTAGTGCGGTTACCGAACCAATGGTGAAAGATTCTTAAAAATCTTTTCGTAAAAAAGGTTTTATAGTTATGTTTTAAAAACGACCCTGAAATTCTCTTTATCCAGTGGCTCCTTGATACCCAATCCTGTAACACCCCCAAAATTTCAACAACGCAGTGGAATACCACTTTGGGTGCTACTTCATAGTTCATACACACAAGTCACAGAAAAACGACCTTAAAAGAGACGTTTTAATAAAATGTCACATTCAATTAAACAAAATATTAGAGTTACACAGGTCTCAATATATTCCTTTTAACAAAACTTACAAGCGTTCAAACATGACTTAGAAAACATTTTTTTAAAACATTTGTCGAATGGTACTCAAATTATAAAGCCTTCAAATTTATATCCGCGCGACTCAAATGCTCTTAATGCTCAGCTAGCAATATAATAACCTGAGAAAATACATGCAAAAACGTCAACAATAATGTATGTGAATTCATAGGTTTAAGTAAAAGCAGTATTGAAATAATTTAAGTAATATTTCAGTAAGAAAAGTAGCGTTACAACATTTCAAAGTATTATTTTTGAAATCTAAGCAGTGATTCAACAAATCAAGTAATGTTCAGTAGTGGACCATAAGATTTAAGTAATGTAGACAAGAGAAACAAATTCACCAAGTCTAAATGAAATATATATTATTGCGCTAAGCTCATGACACCAAAACCTTAACGTACTTCAATCAACGGATTGGATATGCCCCAAAAGAGATACAGATGCTGCCAAACATCCTACAAATTACTTCAAATGTTAAATGCGCCCATGGTCAACATGAAACCATAATTCATGACGGGGATGGTCAATCCCGATAGATCTATCCACAACACTTGCGTTTACTATAATAGCAATTAACAGTTCATTATTGAAAAGGGGACTTAAGTGGAAATAACGACACTTAGGCAATAATCTGGATAGCATAAAATTTGAAAAGCACTTATGTCCAAAGTAAAACAAGTAAGGTGTTCGAAACTCTCGGTTTCATATATAGGTATTCAATGTTCTCAAATCATGTAGTAAGCGAATCAAGCTTTAGTAAATTCTTGAGTAAACAACCATGTATTAGAAGTAATGAAGTAAGCAAGTAAAAGCTTTAGTAAAAATAGTCATGTAACGCTTATGTAGTCGAAATCAATGAGTTTACTTGGTAAAACGAGCATGTATTCTCACCCCGAAAACAGTTTATAAAAACCATTAAAAGAGAAAAGGTGGGGCTATGAACTCACCGAGAAGCAATGAATTAGTAAGTACTAGAGTTAGATCAAGGATGGCGTGAAATCACGGTCGCCTAAGTATCACCTAGAAAAATGGTGACTTAGTATAAAGAAATAAAACGCATACGACAAAAACAACCAAAAGACACAATGAAGAAATCGTGATCATGATATGGCATTCTAATTAATTTTAACCAAGTAAGATTTATCCAAACATCCCTTTAGGACCAGATCTAATATACCTTCAAGTATAAACCCACTTATACCACTTATTTACCCATTTTATAAAATCCATTATACTCGTTAAACCGTTTAAAGCAATCCGACACTATACAATTCTGTACTTACGCCGACTTAATGGACCTATATCTCAAAATCCGTAATAGGTATAAACGAACGGTTTTCGCATTAATCAAGCTTAATGAACCTAGTTTACTGATGTTATCAACCAAACACTCCAATGTATCCAGAACCTAAGTGAAATGACCAATTTACCCCTAAGTACAGAATATGAGTTTTGGAAACAATTTTCTGCTTCACCATTTTGATCATATTTCACAATCCGTAACTAGTTAGAAACCTATTAAAAAGCTCAAGTTTAAGTCTATCAATTATCTACAACTTTTAGTTTTAGAAAAACAGTACCTAGGTTCAAAAATTTTAAGATATATTTGTTTGAAAATCTGGGCACAATTTCTAGTTAGTTTCGCCACTTTGATCGTAACTCATTCACTGGGAATGGTTACGGTTCTATCCAAAGAACCACACGGTCCTCATATATTGTAACCTTCACCTATCTAAAAACCCGGTAGCTCCCAAGTCAAATAAAATTCGTTAAAAACCTAACTATCTGTATTATAAATTTTGGGTACACACTAAGTTTGTTTCCACGGTTTTGGTCGTATCTTGACCATCCAAAATAGTTGGAGCCCCATCCAACTCACCAATAGGACCTGAGATATTAAACTAATCATTTATGTAAATAATCAGTAGGCTTTAAGCCAAACGTTATTCCATTAAATCACAAACTATCTGCATAACTAGATTCAATGACCCATTTCGACTAGTTTCATTAATGTGGGCGTATCTAACTCATCCGGAGGAGATACGAATCAATTCAATTCACCATATGAACCTGAGATTATAATCTAGCCATTTATGTAAAGATACAGTAGGCTCAAATCCAAAAATATTCCATAATGTGTCAAACTATCTGCACTAACTTTCCTAAGTGCTCGCTAAATTTAGTTTCACTAATTCGATCATATCTTGGTCATCCGAAGGAGTTACGACTCCCATCCAAAGCACCACATAAACTTTGTATGTTGCTCTACCTAACAAAGTCATAAAATTACAGACCTTAAACCAAATATATTTCGATAACACTCCAACAACCTGCTGTCATATTTCAATGTTTCTACAACTTTCAATCAAACCACTTAAATAGTGTTTCTAACACTCTAAAATCATTCTAATGCCATACCTGTAACATTTCAGATTTAAGGTCAATATTTTAACCGAGCTTTAATTTTATTTTCTAAATATTTTTAGAATTTATTTTATTATTTTTAGTCGATTTAGTAAAAATCGTCGTTTTAATTATTCGCGAGCCGTGCTTGGAATATTTATCCGTTTTAACGTTTGAGAAATCGATAATTTCATATTTTGGCTTCGAAAGCTTAATTATTTTTATTTTTATATTTTTTGACTTTTCCCGCGTTTTGCCGAAAACTGCGTCAAAATAGTGTTTTTACAAATTATAACGCGTTAACTAAATAATTGGGTCGAGAACTATGCCATAC
This sequence comes from Tanacetum coccineum, assembly GCA_026074375.1. NCBI lineage: Eukaryota > Viridiplantae > Streptophyta > Magnoliopsida > Asterales > Asteraceae > Tanacetum > Tanacetum coccineum. The sequence continues at coordinate 18,680 of BQNB010044459.1, forward strand.
AAAGTTCATAAAAGAAAAATATAACAAACCAAACGCCCTCCCTTTTTTTGGGCCGGTTATACACGAACCAAACAAACAACCCACTTAAAATTATTTGTACCATAAACCCTTATATATATTCAACCCACACTTTAATTTTTTTACAAAAACACATAGTACTGTTATAAAAAAAGTGACGTTCCCTTTTCTTCCTCCTCTCTCTGTTCGAACGAAACAACACAAAAACCATAAAAAACAATCATCAAAAATCTCCCAAATCACTTCCAATCACTTCCAAAATACTTATAAATTAACCCTAATCATTCCACATAATCTTTAAACCCATGCATCAAGTTTCTCAAGTTCTTTATTTTTAGAAGTGTTCGATTTTAAGGGTTTTGATCAAATTGGATATAATTGGTGTTGCAAGGGTTTGATATTAAGCGAGTATACAAGATTTGGTGTAACAAAATCAAGTTTCGGATCATTGTTTTTTGGTGTGTGGTGTTCGGCAAAGATCAAAACCTAAAAGGGTTTGATTGTTTTAATTTTTCTTCCATTGCATTAAGGTTGTAAGTATTTTTAATACCTTTTTACATTGATTTAAATTATATATATTGCTTGCATGTGTTAGATTTTATATTGTGAATACATGGATTGTAGTGAATGTCGAGTTTTAAGGTTTATTGATGGTTTAAGATGATTAGTTATAGGGCTAGGCTAGTTTAGGAGCGTTGGCGATGTTCACGACACGTGAAATTGAAGTATCAAGGGGTTTAAAGGTACCCGTATTATGCAGAAAATTAGAGTGTCGGGTTGGGTGAGTTAAAAGTGTTAAAACTGATTTTGGTCTAAGAATTATAATAGAGAATGTTCCAAGCTTCGATTCGATATAAGGCACGTCCCGTAACTCTCAAAAACGAAGTTTTTATGGTTAAAAGAAGTTTAGAAAATGTTTTGCTAAAATTCTGCACTAATTTGTATATATTAGTTTGCTGTCAGATTCGAAAATGGGCGTTTTTGTCACTTTCTGGTCCGTTTCGGCCTTCGGCTGAAACACAAAAGTTGTTCGGAAGGTCGTTTTACTTTAACGCGAGGATAACTAAGTCTAAAAATGCCTAATGACGGGTCAAAAGTTTAAAAGTAAATTATGCGTTTTTATATATCATAGTTTTCTGCAGAAACTTGCAGGGGTATTTTCGTCATTTTCCGTCGAGTTTCGGGTCTCGGGTAAAACTAAAAAGTTGTCCGAATGTCATTTTACATCAAAAAGCTTTATAGTCCAAGTAGTGAAAATGTATTTTAGCGGGTCGTTTTGGACGGGTCAGACTTAAGAAAAATTTATAATAAAAAGCCCAACTTGGCGAAACTCTTTTAATGGTTAATTAGTGTTATAGAAAATAGTATGGCGTAAAATATATTAACTAAAGCTGAAATTACAACTAATAAGTTAGTCTTTCACCTTTGTTCGCGTCTAGATGACTTAATCTTGATAACGGGTCAAAATGGGTAATTTTTATTAAAATTACATATTAGTCGGATGTAGTTAAAATGAAGTTAAACTTAAGGCGAAATACTTAAGTGGATATAGATATGGAAGTTTGACACGCACATGGATTCTACAATATAAGATTTCATACATGTCGGATTATATATATTTTATATACTTATGCAATTTATGCATTTCCTTACTAATCGTAGTAATCTAATACGCGGACCACTATTATTATAGGTCGCGGTTGAGTTGTTTCGCCTTCTTCTTCCTTTGTTTATTTCTTGGTCAATACTTCTATTTACGGCGAGTTCATAGCCTCGCCTTTATAAATTTAAACGTTTTATAAAACCCCGCGAGGGAGATACATGCTAATTTTATAAATTGAACACAAGTGGTTTTATGGTATGCTGGACACGTTTATGTGGCTAAGTGCATGAGTAGCTATTGCCAAAGACCCTAATACATGAACCGTTAATTACCTATGATGGGTAAGCGCTAGTACCGAAAATAGATCTGTACTGAGTAGATTGTATCATCTGTGAGCACCTTGTCAAACGGACATTTTGTATTGAGTAGATTGTAGGTATGAGGCAATAATACCTACTGTTGGGGCAAATTTGTGAGCATATGAAAAGATATATGCAATGTTAACGCTTCGGTGTCACGAGCTCAATGCATTAGTAATTAATACCTTGTGTGCACAACAAGTTATCCGATGATTTATACTTGTGTTCTACTTTTTATTCATATAAACTCTATGAATTCACTCAACGTTTTCGGTGACTTTTTAGCATGTTTTATCTCAAGTAATCATGGATGATGGCTTGGCGTGGACGAGGAGTATAACGCTAAAGTTTTTGAGAAAACTTGTTTTACGTTCCATTCCACCAAAACTTTTACTTTTATGTCTTTAAAACTTATGTGTTGAACTTGGGTATTAATCTTGTGGGACGATGTTTTCACTCTGATTTATTTTGAATGGAACTATGTTTTAAAACGTCTTTTTTTGAGTTGTTATTTATATTCTTATGCTATTGTACTATGAATTAACACCCAAATGTTGGTTCCGTTGCGTGTAAATTTGGGGGTGTTAAAGTTGGTATCAAGAGCTAAAGGTTATAGAGAACTAGGTCATTTTTCAAAAACCTAAACTATAACTTTTTCGCGCGCTAAGACTCCTCGTGACCCTCGTGTAAGTCAAGCTCATGGTTCCTATTTAAGTATTTATGCATGTTTGGGTGCATTGCTATTAAGTATTTATATAATAAATACTATAATATGTATTTGAGATACGTATCGGTTATGTGCTTAATATTAAAGCATTATCATTTATTTAGATGTTTAAATAAATCATCATTGATTATCGTACTTATTCTCGACGTATCTACATCCATTCGTATCTTATATAAATTCTTATTTATATAATGACCTTACATATTTATTTTTGGGTGATTTGCGGATCATCATGGCAAATCCACTCCCCCTAGCCACATTGCGGACCTTCCTACATATGAGCCGGTTCATCCTGAACCCGCTCTTGTTATTCCCGATCATGCACCTTTACATCCGGAAGGTTATCTTATTGATGTAGAGGAAGAAGATGGATGTTGAATATGATGAAGAGATGGATGTGGATGATGATTTGTCAGAGTTGGATTCGGCATTGAGAGAGGATATTTTGTGCTGTTCTAAGATGGAGCAGTTAGTTACTAATTTGAGTAGGCAGATTCAAGAGTTAAAAGAAGAGGATGCTTGGGTGGAGAACAAAGAGTTGAGGGAGATGCTGAAGACTGCTCAAGAGAGAGCCAAGTACTATCGTGAGAGTAACGAGTACTATCGTCATCATTTGGCTTGAGTTTCATGGCATTGCCACCAGTTTAGCCGTTAGGAGTTTGAGATGAGGAGGTATTTACCTCAAGGCATGCATTACCGAGAGATACCTTATGATCCCGCTACTGATCCCGCTACTGATCCTACTATGCATGCTCACTCAGATGATCCCTATGTTTTGGCTCAAGATGCTGCCACTGTTCCTGCTAGAGATGATGATGATTCAGTTGCTCTTGAAGACCCACAGCCATCAGAGCCACGTGGATCCCCACATGACCCACAGTGGATTAGGATCATTTGTAGTTTCTTTATTTTATGATCACTAAACTGGGAATGTTAGTTAGTACAATTAGTACTATTGATTGCAATGACTTAGGTCATAATTTATGAAACAATGCAACCATGTACTATCTCTTTTGTGATGAATGAAGAGTTACTATCTTTTGATCACTACTTGATGTGTTGTGTGTTCCTTTATGATTGGATTTTTCATACACGTTATGATTATGCCATTGTATGGATACCCATGGTAATTTTTCTTGTGTTGTTATAGAACCATGCCGCCCAAAGCTATGAGCCAAGCTGCTATTGAGCGACTTATCACTCAAAGAGTCAACGCAACTTTGGCCACGGACAGTGCTGCGAAGAATACCGTTGGTGGATCCGGAGGAAATGTTGGTGGAAATGGAGGCCAAGGTGGGGTACCACCTGTTCGTGAATGTTCGTTTACTGGTTACCTGAAGTGCAATCCAACTGTCTTTCATGGAAATGAAGGAGCTGTTGAACTCTGTCGATGGTTCGAAAAGACAGAAAGCGTATTTAGCATTAGTGAATCTGCAAAAAGGAATAAGGTGAAATTTGTTGTTGCCACACTTCAAGGCCGGGCCTTGACTTGGTGGAATTCTCAAGTTGCTACATTGGGACTTGAGGTTGCTAATGGGAAATCTTGGATTGAGTTGAAAACGTTAATGAAGGACGAGTTTTGCCAAATCGAAGAAATCCAGCGGATAGAGAGTGGATTGTGGAACTTAAGGGTGAAAGATTACAACATCATTGCTTATACACAACGCTTTAATGAATTGATTTTGTTGTGTCCTGAAATGGTCCTGATGGAGAAAAAGAAGATCGAGGCATATATCCGTGGACTATATGAGAACGTTAAAGGGGAAACAACTGCCTCCAAACTTGATACTATGAATGAGGCTGTTCGTATGACCCATACTCTGATGGAACAGAAATTGTAAGCTAAGAATGAAAGAGTTGCCGAAGGAAACAAAAGAAGATGGGAAAACTCGCAGGGTAGTAACAGGAAAAACCACAACAACAATTAGGGCAATTATCGAGACAACTCCCGCCACCACCAGTACAACAACCAGAGGCAGGGGAATGCTAGGGCGATGACTCATGCCCAAAATAAGGGAGTTGATCAGGGAGGGCTAGCTCTGAATTGCAACCACTGTGGAGTGTGTCATTTTGGTCGTTGCCCGCCCAAGTGTGACAAGTGTGGGAAGATCGGGCATAAGGCAAAGGATTATAGGGGAAAGGCAGTGGCTACTAGTGAAAATACCCAACCAATTAAGGCCTGCTATGAGTGTAGAGACAGAGGTCATACCCTATACTGATGCCCAAAGTGAAATAATCAGCGAGGTGGAAATGCTCACGGCCGAGTCTAGGTGATTAGAGATGCTGAACATAATCAAGGACCTAATGATGTGACGGGTATGTTCTTACTCAACAACCATTATGCTAATGTTTTGTTTGATTTGGGTTCGGACTAGAGCTTTATGAATACTAGTTTTAGTCACTTAATATATATTAAGCCGGTGAAACTAAATACTAGTTATGAGGTCGAATTAGCCGATGAGGTGATATTTAGCACAAACACTGTTTTAAGAGGTTGCACCTTGAACTTAGTTAATTATATTTTTGAAATCGATCTTATGCCAATTGAACTTGGTACTTTTGATGTGATTATCGGGATGGATTGGTTGGTTGCGCGTGATGCCGTTATTGTTTATGGTAAGAAGGTTGTACATATACCGTATAAGGACAAGACGTTAGTGGACAAAGTTGATAGAGGTGCGTCTCGATTTAAGGTGATATCTTGTGTTAAGGCTAGAAAGTACATAGAACGAGGATGTCAATTGTATCTAGCTCAAGTGACTGAGAAAGAACCGAAGGGGAAGCGTTTGGAAAACGTACCGGTGATTCGTGACTTTCCAGAGGTGTTTCCTGATGACTTACCGGGACTTTTACCGCCTCGGCAAGTAGAATTCAAATTTGAACTAGCACCGGGAGCTACGCCTGTTGCACGTGCACCGTACCATTTAGCACCGTCCGAGATGAAGGAGTTGGCAGATCAACTACAAGAGTTATTGGAGAAAGGCTTTATTCGCCCGAGCTCATCGCCTTGGGGAGCTCTGATGTTGTTTGTGAAGAAGAAGGACAGATCTTACCGTATGTGTATTGACTACCGCAAGCTAAACAAGTTGGCAGTCAAAAATCGCTATCTACTCCCGAGGATTGACTATCTATTCGATCAACTTCAAGGTTCGAGTGTGTATTCAAAGATTGATTTACGATTGTGTTATCATCAACTTCGCATTCGAGAGGAAGACATTCCAATCATTGCTTTTAGGACCATGTATGGTTACTTTGAGTTTTAGGTGATGTCGTTTGGTTTGACCAACGCGCCGACAGTGTTTATGGACTTAATGAATCGAGTATGCAAATGTTATCTTGATAAGTTTGTAATTGTATTTATTGATGATATTCTGAATTACTCCATGAATAGAGAAGAACATGGAGAACCTCTGAAGACTATTTTAGAGCTGCTAAAGAAGGAGAAGTTATATGCAAAATTCTCAAAGTGTGACTTTTGGCTTGACTCTGTATGATTTCTTGGTCACGTGATCGATAGTAAAGGCATTCACGTTGATCCTGCGAAGATTGAAGCCATTAGAAACTGGGCTGCCTTGAGGACATCAACTGAAGTAAGGCAATTTCTGGGATTAGCCGGTGATTCGTCAAATAGTACACATATAAAATAACTCAAATGCAAATCTCAACCAAATGCCCTTAACCAAGGCAAAAGGTCAAAATCTACACAAAGAGATTAAATATATAAGAATCAATAATAAAAAGATTCCGGAAGAGATATTCCCGGGTCGTATGTCCCAACGAGGCTGCAATTGAAAGTAATCCTGGTTTGATGAGAAATTGAATGATGGAGAATATATGATGGAAACACTGATATAATTACAACTAAAATTAATTAAATAAAACTTAATTTAATCTACGGGAAAACAAGCAAAGGAAATGGGGATCTTAAAAACTACGGGAAACAAAATTAGTTAATATGGATAGAACTTAAACTACGGGAAGCATAATTAATTATTGGGAAATCCTAAAATTAAATCTAAATTAAATACGGGGAACAGAATCAGGTATCGGGAAACCTAAATACTAAAAATTAAGAAAATAAATGCTAAATTAAATTAAAAATCAAAATTAAATTCTAATTAACTTAATTTGAAAAATAAAAAAAACTAGAATAAAAACGGAGGTCGTTTGAATGTAAAACGAAAAGAAACGGTAAAACGCACCCGGTAAAACGGGTCTAAAACTGAAATTAAATTATTATAATAGCTTCCATAGACACTAAATGACAAAAGAGAAATTTTATAAAAAAAGAAAAATTTTATTTTTATTAATTTTTTGGATTTTTTTGATGATTTTTAAAGAAAAATTAATAACAAAAATCTATTTTAATTGCTATAAAAATACAAATTTTATAACTGGAAAAATATAGAAAAATTGTTTAAATATGCTAAAAGAGTGCCAGAAATTTTTAATAGAAACAAAGAGCCCTAAATTATTGATAACTCAATTGAACCCTAATTTTAGTAATTAAAACTATAAACCTAATTATTTAAACTAAAAAGCTAAAATAATTAAATCTATTTTATTTATAAGAAAGACAGGGAAGAATTGGTAAGACAGGAAAGAACAATGGTAGGCTGGTAACCTAGGAAATTATCACTATAGAGAAAACGGGTACCCCTTAACTATGAAAAAACTACCAAACAGACCCTACGAATTTGGCTTATTTTTGCTTATTAAAAAGTGAGAATTATCAAAAACTTAAAACTACAAAGTTGCTTAACAGCTTATATCTAACAACTTTAACAAAAGCACTTTGGACTTTTAACCAAAAAAACAAGCAAGAAAAAAAGCCAGAACAGTTTTTGACTGTCCAGAAAGTGCCTTATTTGCTTAACTTTTTAGATTTTTGCTTATAGTGAGCTTATTTCATGATAGAAACTTTAAAAACAGGTAAGATTGCTTATTAATTCCTAATGAGTGTACAAGAGGGTTTTTTAAAACAAAATATACCTATGCAAAACAAAACTAGAAAGAAAAGTCGAAATTAAAAATAGCAAGTCCTAAATGCACAGTTTATTGAGCCTTTTTCCCCACATAAGCCAAGAAGCTTATATTTGGACCTTAAGTGCTGAATTGTAGGAAATATGCTACTCCTAATTTATCTAAAATCTAACTAGGTACAAGGAATTTATAAAACTTCTACAAGGAAATGAAAAGATTTAAAGTAAAAAATTGGCAAAAAAACTAATGCATACAAGAAGTGCTCTGCAGTGTGTTATGTCTACATGTGCACTTGGTCTGTATGACTCGAAATACAGGTCTCACTTTTATAAACTAACATGTAAACTAAATGAACCTAAGAGAACTCTAAACAACCTTGCGACTCTAAATTAGTTTGATATAAAAATCACAAATTCAAAATCTATTTCAGTGTGAAACTTGCCTGGTAGCAAAATGCAAAATATAAGCTCTAACTTTTTTAAAAAACTAAATCCTAACCTTTAAAAACTTGCATTAAGCTTGCAAAACTACCATAATACAACTGAATGAACATTATTTGACCAATGTGATTTATTACCTCAAGGATCAACAAGCTAATACCCAAACACACCAAAATAAAAAACTGGAAACACTAGTGACCAACAAATTACTATTTACAAGCTAAAAACATGGTAAACTTTATAACCTACTTTAATCTAAAATGACTATTTAATAATAACCTAATTGAGCTAAGAAAGATGCTTCAGCTTATTTATGAAAATAAGCAAGTTTCCTCTACTAAGCCTATACTATTACTATGACAGAATTAGGTGAAAAAGTAGAATTAATAAAAGTCTATGCTAATTAAACTTTACTCAGCCAATTCAAACTTCAATAATCATAACAATGAAGAGAAATAAGCAAACTATTAATAGAACTAAACAAATGAATAAGCTAACATTTTAAGCTAAAATGAGAATTATAAGACTTTTTAACCTGTGAAATATGAGTCTCAGCACAAGATCCACTCTATAGAGTGAGTGGCTCCAAATTTTATCACCTATTGCTTCCAAAGCCTCTAAACCAAAGAGCATTAAGACTCAATAATCTGAAACAGCTTATTTCATCCTTGTATGAACCTCCAATTTTGGAGAATTATGAACTCAAGTGAACATATAAATTGTAAACGATTAAATGATGAAATAAAACTTAAACAACAACCTTTATACTAAGAATTGAGCTTATAGAATACAATAAGCGTCAAACTGAGCTTATTTAAATTTTGACAGAAGCAATAAAAAGAAACTCTTGACTTTTTTGATTAAAAACAAAGCAAATTACAACTTAAACTCTTTAAAGTAGAACTGAGTACAACAATACAAAAGAAAAGACTTAAATTAAAAACATTAAAACTAAAACAGGGTAAAATATGGTGTGTTTGACTTCGGCTTGGTCTTGGCTCTTTTATACAAGCTCAAAGCTCTTCTTTGGTCTTGGGCTGTGCTTGTTGTGAGAGTACAAGGCAGCATACTCAATCCTAGCCCTCCATTGGCCTTACATCATTCTCAGCCATGGATGGGGTGCTTCGGGTTGTGTGATTTTGCCAGGGGAGAGGGTTATAGGGGCAATGGGTTGTGGGAAATGGGTATGGGTGAGCTGTGAGTGTACTAGGGAGGTGGTTTGGGCTAGAAACCGTGGGATGAGGCTGTTTGGGTTTTGGCGGTAAATGGGTTATGGTACCGTTATGGTTCAGGGTTTTAAAAGAGAAGTATGGGGAAGAGGCAATAATGGTCCCTCATCTTTCATTCTCTTTTCATTTTCTTTTTAAGCGCAATTTTCGTTATAACACGGTTGGAAGTGACCAATCTGGTCCCAGCTTTTAATAACAAAAGAGAAATGAAAAGTTTTGGCAAAATTGCAAAAATGGCCCTTGTGTTTTATTTATAAAAAGAAAACTGCCATTTGGCAGTTTTAGTCCTTCTCTTTATTTTACCACTTTTCTTTTATAAAACACTTTAAAAAATGACAACTTTAGTCCCTAAAGTTTTGTAAAAAGGATTAATGGGCTTTTGTTGGGCTTTTGGGCTTGTATTGGGCCCACTGGGTTTGGGTTTGGGCCCAATAAGGTGTGTGGGCTTGTATTGGGCCCACTGAGTGTGTCTGGGCCCAATACAGTATTTAAGAGTTTGGGTTAGTGGGCATTTTTCAATCCCAAAAATTTTATGAAGAGGTTTTTGTGAATCAATGGCTGAGATTGGCTTAACAGGGCTAGATTGGGTCCCTTCAAAGGTCTTCAACAGTCTTTGTCAATTGCACACAAAAGGGCTGTTGTAATTGATGAGGGCCATTTGGTCTATCACAGTCTTCATAATTATATCTATTGGGCTTTCCGGCCCATCATATGGGTAAAATTGCATCCAATAGGTATTCTTCAGTCCGCTCGCGGATTGACTGCAGATTCTATTTTGTATTGACTCTGACTTTGGTATTTTTGGACTTGGCCTTGATTTTGCACAGTCATTTCCATTCCATGCTCATTTTGTCATGTAGCTTGGTTTTCTAGCCTTTTATGTTGATATCCACTTCCTGACATTACAAATGCAAAACAAACATATATTTGGCATTTTTTGTACTGTTTTTTGGTCCATAAAAGCCGATATTAGAGTAAAAGATATGTGTAATTAAGCACTATTATCAGCCTTATATTACCGAATGTAGGAATAATATTTGAGTAGATAAGACAAAACAAAATGAACATAATTGAACTTAAAGGAAAAGACATAAATCGACAATAAGAGATTCATCAAGCTAGTGGAGTAATATTCTACAAAATGAGGAAGATATCAGAAGATACTAAAAGATAATGCTCCAAGAAGAATAAGATAAAGATTAAAGATTTTAGTTTCCATAATTATTTATAATGTTTCCTTGTAAAACCTAGATACACTAGTATATAAAGAGATACAGTTATAGTTTTAGAATATCCAGAAAATTTTGTTGTACACAAAGTGTTAGAGATGTATACGTTTATAGAGTTGGTGTAGCTTCAAGGTAATCAAGGTTTTCCTTGATCCCTGTTAGAGTTCATTGATGTAACCGTATTATCTTAATCAAATAATATTGGGGTTGTGGTGAATGTTTGGTAAAACCTTGTTACAATATCATTGTTCTTATGTTAATTCCGCTATACATATTTTATGTTCATTGATGTTGTAACCCAAGACTAAGCCTAGATCCTTTAAAAACTTAAACATGTGGAATCATAGTTGGTTGCTCTCAGATCTAGAATCTACACGGTGTATGAAGTCGATATCTATGAAGGAAGATGGTCATTGATCCTCTGTTTTTGGTGTTTGTTCAATTGTTGCAATTAGATTTACAAAACCCGATTTAATAAAAACAGGAAATGGTGATCATTAAATTTTCTACTAATCTAGGTGAGTTGATCGAGTAGATAGTATAACGCACCCAGTAGGGAATGCATAACACACGACATCGAAGATGATAAGATTGCAAAGCACAAGGATTAGTGACCATATTAGCAACTGTAATATGTGTCGATAAAAAGGTTTCGCTGTATTACTTAAAAAAAGAAGAATCCTTATATGATTTGTACTGCTCATTGGTGTTACTAATGACACACGACACAGTACTAGCCTGGTGGATCGTAAATATTGGTGCTTTACCTGATGTTAAAAAGTATCTCCAAAGAGGTTATGAGGAAGGGGAAGGAGCACTTTATACTGCCAAGGGGAAGAATTAGTACTGCTGGGTATTAAGTTAGTACTACCAGCTTTATACTTAATACGCATATGAGTACATATTAACGATCTTCATACAATTAGAACAGACAGTTGAATGTATTTATACAGCCAATCAGTTAAACACTACTATCCCTTATCTTTGAAGGCTATGCTGCTGCTTATGTAATTAGTGCTGTCAGTAGACGTTTAAAACTGCCAGTTCATGTTATGCAGCTATCACTAAGGTATAAAGCTAGCCAGTTTTATACTTAGTTGTTGCTAGTATGATTAAAACTGCTTTTATATTTTTAGATGCTGCCAGTCTTAAGTTTTTGCTGCTTGTGGTAAATTTTTAGCGATTACTACTGTTGTCCTTAAACCAAGTTTTGTGCTGCTCGTATGATAAATACTGCCAATAGAAGAGAGTTTTATACTATTGTGTTACTACTTCTTGGTTTTAAGGGGAAAGTAAAGTATTGGGATATAAATTTCTTAAACAGGTTTAAAGAGGGCTCATTTAGTATTAATATTTAATAGGTTAGGAAGAGGATTATTTATCATCAATTTGAAGTTAAGTGGAGTTTTCACATGTTTGTGTACTTATCAAATCACAAATGGCATACAACATTTGGATGGAACATTTTCGTGCTTAGAAAAGGTGTTACAAAGAAATGACAAAGTCTAGCAAAGGTGTGTGATCTTTTCATATGGTGCTCAGATGCTCACATTTGCTATCACTTAGGTTATAGACTCATAAAGATGAGGCTAAATTGTCAAAGAGATTGCGGTCTCCCTATACATCGGATTTGGGTAATCGTACGAAGTCACGTGGATAGATGCAAGATATAGAGACACAATTTTGGGTTATTCTACTTCACATCAAGTTTCCATGATATTCTTAGATTTCTTCATCAGTAAAAATTACATAGAGCTAACAGAATTAAAGATTCAAGAAATGGTTAACATATGGTTTCTTGGGAAGCATAATGTTAAAAATTTTAACCATTTATTATGCTACATATGAGGTGAATGTTTTTACTACTGGCTAGTCTTTGTTACTACGAAGCTAGTTTTAAGTATTCTAACTTGATCAAGTTTCATTTATCTTAAAGGCGCGTCATGAGGTTAATTTGAATTGTGAAGGCTGATTAAAGTTGGTAATATTGGTTCGAATTGTGAAGATCAAAGTAGTCATACTTAAGTCTCCTATTTGATATTGACAAAAATCCATTTGCCAAATCTCATAGTCATAGAATGTAGCTATGGCAATAATAATCCTTATATCTCTTATGTCTGCAATAGGAGAAAAGGTTTCTTTATAATCACCCCCATAAAATCACAACAACGCAGCGGAATACCACTTGGGGTGCTACTTCATAGTTCATACACACAAGTTATAGAAAACGACCTTAAAAGAGACGTTTAATAAAATGTCACATTCGATTTAAATAAATCAGAGTAATTTCAGGTCCCAATAATTTCTTTTTAACAAAAGTTACAAGAGTTTAAACATGACTCCTTTGTATATTTTAATGATAAATGGTTGTCGAATGTGACGAAAAACCAAGTCTTTAAAGTTTTGATATCCGCGCGACTCGAGTGCTCCCAATGCTCAGCTAACAATATAATAACTTGAGAAAATACATGCAAAAACGTCAACAATAATGTTGGAGAATTCATAGGTTTAAGTAAAAGCAGTATTGAAATAATTCAAGTAAATATTTCCATAAGAAAAGCAGCGCTACAACATTTCAAAGTATTATTTCCAAAATCCAAGTAGTGATTCGATAAATCAAGTAATATTCAATAGTGGACCACAAGGTTTAAGATCAGCCAGCGACAATATTTCATAGTATCATTCAACATTACCGCATTGAGCTCATGACACCGAAACCTTGACAATAACGCATATCAAATGCAAATACAGTTGCCCCAGTACTAGGTATTATTGCCTCATACCTACGATTCTCAATACAAATCGCCCGTTAAAAAGGTGCTCGAAAGAATTCGATTCAGACCTCGGACGGGGTTGTCAAACCCAATAGATCTATTAAATGTACTAGCGTTCACCCCTACAGGGCAATTAACGGTTCATGAAATTAGGGACTTTGGCAATAGCGACTCATGCAGATAATTTCATAATCGGGTCAGGCATACCCTTCAAGCACTTGTGTTCCATTAGTAAAACAAATAATGTGTCCAAAACTCACGGTTTCATAAATAGATAATCAATGATCTCAATCATGTAGTAAGCAAATCAAGCTTTAATAAAATCAGTAGTAAACAACCATGTATCAAACATGTATTAGAAATCATGTGGTAGGCAAGTAAAAGCTTTAGTAAAAGCTTTATATAAAACAATTCATGTAGACGTCTAACGTGTAAGTAGAAATCATAAGATTTTGTACTAGATTAAAATGAGCATGTATTCTCCACCCGAAAATAGTTATGAAACACCTCATTTAAAAGAGCAAAGGTGGGGGTTATGAAACTCAGCTTAGAGTGATGAAGACCAGAAGTAGAGATCATCGGATACGAGTGGAAAGCAATTATGACACAAATCCTAAGATACAGATGTGACGACGGTTCTTAGAATGATAAAGAGGATCGATGTACGTAAGAAAGTAAATCTCAAAATGATCACGAGATATGCATGGCATTGCATTATAACTTAACCAATGTTATTTTTATCCCTAAATTGGTTACAACCGTATCTTTAACTAACATTAAGTGTTACTAAGGTCTCGATTAGCAAGTTCTTATGACTATGACTATTTGACCGCTCTTTTAGTTCTCAGAAATAGGCGTTAAAAAAAATAATAAAAAACTATGTTGCTGTAATTTTTAGTCAACTATTACAAGACCATATCTACGTAAACCGCATAAATTGATACAAGGGTGGGGCATTCACCTTGGAAATATACTTTAAGTATAGTTTCCAGAACATTAGGTCCTTTTAATCAACATTTACCAATTCACGGGGAAATGGAGTGATTTACTAATCATAACTCAAAACAGAAAGTTCGCTGAATTTCTAACACTTACGGTTTTGGCCATAAATCCTATTCTATAATAGCAATAAAGTTGAATCCAAAGAGAGATGAAAGCTTATGATTTCTAGTGTTTAACCATGTTTTAAAACCCAACACTTTAGTGCAAAAATATGGAGTTAAATCCCTTTTCCAAATAGTAGTTCAGAACTGACTAGTTTCCGTAAATTGGTCATATCTCACTCATCCGGAGGAGATATGGCTTATCCAATTCAAAACATGTACCTTGAACTTATTTCTACAACCCCATTAAATAATCCAGACCTTCTTAGGCCAAAAGTTTTCTGCAATTAACCCATTTATACTACTGGTCTGCAACAGTCCTAAATTTTCCTACCAAACACTAATTTTGACGTATTTTCCAAACTGTAATAGCTATTAAAGTGAATCCACTTAGAGAAGTTAGATTAAGATGTATACTACTGAGATTATCTTTCATATCCTACATTTTAGAGTATTAACCTGGAGTTTAACTCGTTTTTCAAACAATGTTCCAGATTTGACTAGCAATCGTAAAACGGTCATAACTCCCTCATCCGGAGGAGTTGATAATCCATCCAATTCGCCACATGAAGCTTAAGACTATATATATCAAACCATGTAGTTTCCCAAGAGGTCACAAGCTAAAAATATTTCGTGAACATCACAACTACCTGCTGTCCCAAAACAGTCCTAAATCATGTTCAAAATCAAACCAAACAATGTTTTATCCCATCAAAATCCTATGCAATGATCACACGTATTCATTCCACTATCTCATCAAGAAAATCAAAAATTCACTTATTTCCAGAAATCCATGATCAAAGATGCATGCACCAACAATCAAAATGAAAAATTAAGAATTCAAGGAACAAAAATTTACAGAATGAGAATAACAATAGTAGAATCAAAATCACAAAGTAACACCCTCTATGGTGTTGGTGATTTCGTGACCAAGAGCAAAATACCAAACCCAAATCAAAAAATAGCTTCTAAACCCTTTTAAATTACTGTTAAATTACTTGATTTAAACCAAACCCCATAAAGTCTTGCAAATTCCCTAATTATATATTATGTAAACTCCTACTTTTAGTTCTTGATTAATTCTAATAATTGAATGAATTGATCTTGAAAGAAACACCTTAGATGACCTTGATAATCACTTTGAATACTTGAATTAGATCTGAGATCAATTGATGGTGAAATACCCCCCTTGATTTTGTGATGGCCGGTTGTATGGAGGAGAGGGAGAAAGGATTGGGGTTTTTTTTGTTGTGTATTGTGTGTGTGCTAGCTTCGACCTAATATTAAGGCTTATTAACTATTTTAGTGTGTAATAAAACAAACTTGTGTATTATTAAATAAAAAGGTAAGTGTATAATTAAAATAAAATAAAGAGTGTTTGGTTTCTAGTTTTGTAGGAGTAAAAAGGGTAATAAAGGGTGTTTGCTTTTTTGGTTTTGTTGGAGGAAATACAAATATAAGAGTGTGTTTGGTTTAGGCTTTAGTAGGAGTAAAAATATAATAAGGGGGTGTTTGGTTTTTAGTTTTGATGGATCCTAAAACAATTAAAAAGAGTGTTTGGTTTATATGTTATGT
Source organism: Tanacetum coccineum (assembly GCA_026074375.1). Classification (NCBI taxonomy): domain Eukaryota; kingdom Viridiplantae; phylum Streptophyta; class Magnoliopsida; order Asterales; family Asteraceae; genus Tanacetum; species Tanacetum coccineum. Next base: position 34,720 of record BQNB010044459.1, read on the forward strand.
TTATAAATTATATTTTTACTATTTTTATTTTTCAGAAAACATTTAATACCACAATATTTGTTTTAAAACACGTAGTTAAATTATTTAAAATTGTAAAAAAACACTGTTAATTTGATGTGGTTTATCGGCCCAAACGCGGTAAACAGGCGAAAAGTTTTAAAATGAAATAATAGCTTCGCCTAAATATGGATTATTGAATTCTAGAAAGTTAAAATGGACTGAAAATAATCAGCCTTGATTGTCAAATATAGCTAAAACTACGATTTGTTCGTTTAAGTCGGCTAAAAAGTAATTATAATAAACTCCATAAAAATTGGAAATAGAATTTAGAGTTCGGATTAAATATTGATCTTAAATTCGGGTTGTTAAAGTATCTACCCCTTTAGGGAGCGACGTCCCGGCGCTCAATTCGTCTAAATCGTCTTCGGTTAAATTGTGAAGAGATGAGGATATAGACAAGTTATCGTTGAGGTTTTCAACGAAACTAAATGAGAAAAAGTCAAAACATCAAATATATGCAACGTGCATAAGCGAACGGATTGAATGTCATGAGAATCCTTAAAAGGAAAGATAAAATACATGACTCGAAGAAGAAGCCATTGAAAACAAGGAATTTAACAAGTCGTCAATTCTTGGAAGCGATTAAGGGTTCATTACTATTACGCTTAATCAGTTCGCCGCGGTCGATTACAAAATTCGGAAAAATTTCCATCTACAAATTACAAGTCAATGGAGTTCATGGCCTAAAGAAATACTTCGCATACGCAAAGCTTGTAGGATACAATGAGCCCATCATTTTTAATTTGTCACTTAACAAAAAAAGAGGTCGTCACCAATCCTTGTAAGTAATAATTTGTAAAACTTTGGTTCGGCGGTTTAAAAATTTCCTTATTCAAATTAAGAAGCGTCCCTATTCATTTCATAAAATAAGACGATATAAATCATCCTATTAAGCATGGCCGAACACTAAAATACAATATGTCAAATCAATGTTACAATAAGTAAAAAAGGCAAGTGTCTTATTTGCGACATGATTCTCAAAAATCATAAGAAGTAACAAGAAGTGTAATGAGACGTGAGTCCATCATGATCCAAAGGTAAGGGCCAACAGGATGGCATGATACCGAGGTGACAGATAAAGTATGTACTCCCATCCAATTTGAAGATTTCCAAAACAATGGATTACAAACAATCTTGCGCGTTCAAAGCATAAGAAAAGTGTTCGGACTCGGAGTCGAACAATAAAATAACTAGTGGAATTGACAAAGTATACCGAATGTCAATATTATCAAAAAAGAAATAAAATAAAGTCACGTTAATGTTTCGGAGATCACCGCATCGCTCATAAAAATCAAAGAAAAAGAACTTATTAAGACTTACCATAGTAAATACACATATGTAGTAATATTATTTCACAACATTCCTGGCCCTTTTTGTAATCTGACATTAAATGAACTATATGTTAAAATCCGTTAGAGGTTTATAACACGAACAGTTTTTGACTTAAACAAGATGTATAGAACTCTAGTTTACTGATATTAACAAGATAAATACTCAACATTTTAAAGATCCTAAGTGAGATTACAAGATGGATCCTAAAACAATTAATAACGCGTGTTTGGTTTATATGTACTGTTTATAATGTTATATTTTGATTACTTTTTCATTTTTCTAAATCATTTCTATAACCACAAGCTTATTTGTTTAAACACGTAATTTACAACTATTGATAAATTGTAAAATTCACCTAATGTTGACGTGGTTTCGGCCAAACGCGGATAAAAGTCAAAAAGTATTAAAATGAAAATAAATAAGCTCTCGAAGCTAAAATATGGAATTATTGAATTCTCAAACGTTAAAATAGACGAATATTCAAGGCATGATTCGAAACTAGCTAAAACTACGAGTTTCGTTAAAACGGCTAAAAATAAAAATAATAAACTCCATAGAAATTGGAAATAGAATTTAGAGTTCGGTTTAAATATTGATCTTAAATTCAGGTTGTTAAATTTAGTTTTGTCATTATCAACTAAGGGAAGATTGTTGGGAATTATATTTGAGTTGATACGACAAAACAAGAATGAAACAAGAAGGACTTAAAGGAAAAGGACCTAAATCGACAATAAGAGATTCTTCAAGCTGGTGGAGTATATTCTATAAAAGGATGGAAGATATCAGAAGATACTAAAAGATATGCTCAAGAAGAATAAAGATAAAGATTAAAAGATTTAGTTTCCTTATTGTATTTATTATGTTTCCTTGTAAACCTAGATATCTCTAGTATATAAAGAGATACAGGTTATAGGTTTTAGATATCCAGAAAAGTGTGTGTACACAAAGTGTTAGAGATGTAGATGTTTATAAAGTTGGTGTAGCCTCAAGGTAATCAAGGTTTTCCTTGATCCCTATTACAGTTCATTGATGTAACCGTATTATCTTGATCAAATAATATTGGGGCTGTGGTGAATGTTTGGTAAAACCTTGTTACAATATCATTGTTCTTATGTTAATTCCGCTATACATATTTTATGTTCATTGATGTTGTTAATCCTAGACTAAGCCTAGATCTTTAAACTCAACATTGGTATCAGAGCCTCGTGGCTCTCGATCTAGGATCTACAAGGTTTTACTAACCCAGAAAAAACAGAGTAGATATGGGAAGAGAAAGAAAATCGAATTCCAACTATTGAAGAAAAGCTGTGTTTTGACCTATCCTAGCATTGCTGGAAAGGGGTCAAAAGATCACGTTATGTATTATGATGCATCGTCTTAAAAGGTTTTGGAGCTATTTTGATTCAATGGCGAGAAGGTTTAGCTTATGCCTCTCGGAATGTTGAGACCCATAAAGAGATTATACAAATTACGTTTGGAATATGGTGTTAGACTTTGGAGTCACTATTTATATGGTATGAAGTGTACTGTGTACACGGAACATAAGAGTCTCCAGTACAACCTTGACTAAAAGGAACTTAACATGATACAACGTCAGTGGATTGAGATTTTAAGTGATTATGACTGCGAGATCCGTTATCATCCCGGAAAGGCTAACGTAGTGGTCGATGCCCTAAGCCAAAAAGAAAGAGAAAGACCATTGAGGGTTAGATAATTGGTTATGACGGTTCATGTTAATCTACCAGAGCAGATTCGTAATGCTCAAACGGAGGCGATGAAGAAGGAAAATGTAAAGGCGGAGAACTTGGGAAGACTGATCAAGCCAATATTTAAGATTCGCTCCGATGGGATCCGATACTTCGATAAGCGCATATGGTTACCGTTATATGGAGGATTAAGGGATTTAATTATGCACGAGTCGCATAAATGCAAATGTGAGATCGCCACCTATGTCAGCAAGTGCTTGACTTGTGCCAAAGTAAAGGCAGAACACTAGAAGCCGTCCGGTTTACTTCAACAACCTAAAATCCCTGAGTGGAAGTGGGAGAAAATAACTATGAATTTCATCACGGGACTCCCGAGAACTTCGAGTGGGTATGACTCGATTTGGGTTATTGTTGACCGACTAAGTCCGTACACTTTCTACCAATGAAGACAACGGATGGTATGAAGAAGCTCACCCAACTCTACCTGAAAGAGATTGTTTGTAGGCACAGGGTGCAAAATCATATCGGATAGGGATAACAAGTTTGCTTCAAGGTTTTGGAGGCCGCTCCAAAAGGCCTTGGGAACTCAACTTGACATGAGCATCGCTTACCACCCACAAACGGATAGTCAAAGCGAGAGGACGATTCAAAATTTAGAAGACATGTTATGAGCGTGTGCAATCGACTTCAGAAATAGTTGGGATCGACATTTGTCGTTGGTTGAGTTCTCATACAATAACAGTTATCACGCGAGCATCAAGGCTGCACCATTCGAGGCACTGTATGGGCGAAAGTGTAGGTCGCGCGTTTGTTGGAGTGAGGTTGGTTATAGTCAACTCACTGGTCCAGAATTGATCTGAGAGACAACAAAAAAGATTGTTCAAATCAAGAATCGGTTGTTAACTTCCAGAAGCCGTCAGAAGAGTTACGCGGACACCTGATGCAAGCCCCTAGAATTTGAAGTGGGTGATATGCTCATGCTTAAGGTATCGCCTTAGAAAGGCATGATTCGTTTTGGGAAGCATGGGAAGTTGAGTCCCTGATATATCATACCATTCAAGATCATAGATAGAGTTGGTCATGTGGCATACAAGTTGGAGCTTCTTGATGAACTCCGTAGAATTCATGATACCTTCCATGTCTCAAACCTCAAGAAGTGTTTGGCGGATGAGAACCTAGTATTTCTGCTTGAAGAGATCCAGCTTGATGACAAGTTACATTTCATCGAAGAACCGGTAGAGATTATGGATCGGGAAGTGAAGCAGCTTAAACAGAGTCGAATTCCGATTGTCAAAGTTCGATGGAACTCTCGACGCGAACCAGAGTTAACGTGGAAATGTGAGGATCATTTCGAGAGCAAATATACTCATCTATTTTCGTGTAAGCGGAAGGCGAGCAAGGCAAAACGAGCACCGAGACGACGCTCCTTTAAGATGAGGAGGATGTAACATTTCGGATTTAAGGTTAACATTTTAACCGAGCTTTAATTTTATTTTCTAAATTTTTTTAGAATTTATTTTATTATTTTTATTCGATTTAGTAAAAATCGTCGTTTTAATTATTCGCGAGCCGTGCTTTGAATATTTATCCCTTTTAGCGTTTGAGAAATCGATAATTTCGTATTTTAGCTTCGGAAGCTTAATTTTTGTTATTTTTATATTTTTAAACTTTTCCCGCGTTTTGCCAAAAACAGCGTCAAAATAGTGTTTTTACAAATTATAACGCGTTAACTAAATAATTGGGCCGAGAACTATGCAATACAAAGTTTATAAAAGAAAAATATAACAAACCAAACGCCCCCTTTTTTTTGGGCCGGTTATACACGAACCAAACAAACAACCCACTTAAAATTAATTTTACCATAAACCCATATATATATTCAACCCACACTCTAAATTTTTATTTTACAAAAACACATAGCAACTGTTTAACAAACAAAAGATGACGCTCCCTTTTCTCCACTTCTCCTCAATTGTTCGACAACACGAAACAACACAAAAACCAAAAAAACAACTCCATCAAAAATATCCACAAATCACTTTCCATCACTTACAAAAACACTTATAAATTATACCCGTATCATTCCACATAATCTTTAAACCGCCTGCATCAAGTTTCTCAAGTTTCTTGATTTAATAGGAGAGTTTTTGATTTTTAAAGGGTTTGTGAAGCAAATTGGGTATAATTGGTGTTGCAAGGGTTTGATATAAAGTGAGTATACAAGATTTGGTGTAACAAAATCAAGTTTCGGATCATTGTTTTTGGGTGTGTGGTGTTCGGAAAAGATCAAAACCCAAAAGGGTTTGATTGTTTTAATTTTTCTTTCATTGCTTTAAGGTTGTAAGTAATTTTAATACCTTTTTACATTGATTTAAATTATATATTGCTTGCATTTGTTAGATTTTATATTGTGAATCCATGGATTGTAGTGCATGTCAAGTTTTAAGGTTTATTGATGGTTTGAGATGATTAGTTGTGAGGCTAGGCTAGTTTAGGAGCGTTGGCGATGTTCTCGACGCGTGAAATTGAAGTATTGAAGGGGTTTAAAGCTACCTGCATTATGCAGAAAATTAGAGTGTCGGGTTGGGTGAGTTAAAAGTGTTAAAACTGATTTTGGTCCAATAATTATGATAGAGAATGTTCCAAGCTTCGATTCGATATAAGGCACATCCCGTAACTCTCAAAAACGAAGTTTTTATGGTCAAAAGAAGTTTAGAAAATGTTTCGCTAAAATTCTGCACTAATTTCTATATATTAGTTTGCTGTCAGATTCGAAAATGGGCGTTTTCGTCGGTCCGTTTCGGCTTTTGGCCGAAACAAGAAAGTTGTTCGGAAAGTCGTTTTACTTTGCAACAAGGATAACTAAGTCTAAATGCCTAATGACGGGTCAAAAGTATAAAAGTAAATTTTGCGTTCTTTTATATATCATAGTTTTTTGCAGAAACTTGCAAGGGCATTTTCATCATTTTCGGTCGAGTTTCGGGTCTCGGGTAAAACTAAAAAGTTGTCCGAAACGTCGTGTTACATCAAAACGCTTTAGAGTCCGAGTCGTGAAAATGTATTTTAGCGGGTCGTTTTGGACGGGTCAGACTTAAGAAAAATTTATAATAAAAAGCCCAACTTGGCGAAACTCTTTCAATGGTTAATTAGTGTTATAGAAAATAGTATGGCGTAAAATATATTAACTAAAACTGAAATTACAAATAATAAGTTAGTCTTTCACCTTTGTTCGCGTCTAGATGACTTAATCTTGATAACGGGTCAAAATGGGTAATTTTTATTAAAATTACATATTAGTCGGATGTAGTTAAAATGGAGTTAAACTTAAGGCGAAATACTTAAGTGGGTATAGATATGGAAGTTTGACGCGCACATGGATTCTACAATATAAGAATTCATACATGTCGGAATATATATATTTTATATACCTATGCAATTTATGCATTTCCTTACTAATTGTAGTATTCTAATACGCGGACCACTATTATTATAGGTCGCGGTTGAGTTGTTTGGCGTTCTTCTTCCTTTGTTGATTTCTCGGTCAATACTTCTATTTACGGTGAGTTCATAACCTCGCCTTTATAAATTTAAACGTTTTATAAAACCTCGCGAGGGAGATACATGCTAGTTTTATAAATTAAACACAAGTGGTTTTATGGTATGCTGGACCCGTTTATGTTGCTAAGTGCATGAGTAGCTCTTTCCAAAGACCCTAATAGGTGAACCATTAATTACCTATGATGGGTAAGCGCTGGTACAAAAAATAGATCTATTGGGTTTGACAACCCTGTCCGGGGTATGTATCATCTGTGAGCACCTTGTCAAACAGACATTTTGTATTGAGTGGATTGTAGGTATGAGGCAATAATACCTAGTATTGGTGCAAATTTGTGAGCATATGAAAAGATATATGCAGTGTTAACGCTTCGTTGTCACGAGCTCAATGCATTAGTAATTAATAGCTTGTGTGCACAACAAGTTATCCGATGATTTATACTCGTGTTCTACTTTTTATTCATATAAACTCTATGAATTCACTCAACATTTTCGTTGACTTTTTAGCATGTTTTATCTCAGGTAATCATGGATGATGGCTTGGAGTTAACGAGGAGTATAGCGCTAAAGTTTTTGAGAAAACTTGTTTTACGTTCTATTCCACCAAAACTTTTACTTTTATGTCTTTAAAACTTATGTGTTGAATTTGGGTAACGATCTTGTGGGATGATGTTTGCACTCTGATTTATTTTGAATGGAACTATGTTTTAAAACGTCTCTTTTTGAGTCGTTCTTTATAATCTTATGCTATTGTACTATGAATTAACACCCAAATGTTGGTTCTGCTGCGTGTAAATTTGGGGGTGTTAAAATACCAATCATCACGAATCCCTCACAAACACCAATACTTATCAAAGCCAGAAATCAAACAAATTAAATAACTCATGAAATATAAATAACATTAAAGATGAAGTACGAATGCTCACAAACATTAGTAGATGCAAGGAAAAAGATCAAACAAAAACCCTTCTTTGTTTTTCCCTTGTAGCCGAAACCTCAAACATACCCAAATCAACAAAACCCTAACTTTTTAATTGCCAAAATCTTGCAATAACACTTGTCTTCAAACCCTTTAAACATAAGCTTCACTTAAAATCAAAAGAACTAGTTAAAAATCAAGATTCTTGAAAACCCTTTTGCATGTTGATTTTTATTGTAAGGATTGACAAGGATTGATGTAGGATTAGTGTAGAAGTGATTGGAATTGCTTGGAAGAATTTTGATCATGATTTTGTTGGTGATGTTGTTGGTTGGATGAGAGCAGAGAAGAGAGGGGGAGCAGGAAAAATATTTTCCAAGTTATGATGTGTGCGTGTTTGTTTTAGAAATTTGTAGGAGTAAAGAAAATAATAAGAGGGGTGTTTGGTTTTTAGTTTTGTAGGAGCACACAAAAAGAATAAAGGGTGTCTGGTTATATATATATATATATATATATATATATATAACCCGGATTGATCGAGAAGGTTTTTATTTTGAGAAGATTGAGAAGGTTTTCAAAAATGATAGATTTTTAACTTTGATTCAAGTTTTTTCAAGCTTAAAACTCATTTTAATGTGATTATAATCCAAAATATGTAAATTTTTTTGAATCAATGTTAAAAAATCTCTTGATTTTGCGATATAAGTACAATACTGAATCTTCTATACAAATTTAAGGAATCATTACCATAACTCGATTTTAGCATTGATTTGTGAATCAAATTTTTGATTTATAGATTTGATTCACTATTAAATGATGTTTACTTGTGAATCAAATAAAAAAATATGAATCAATTTGCTCAAACGAAGATTTCTTAATCTTCTCAAAATAAAAACCTTCTCAATGGAACCGGAGCATATATATATATATATATATATATATATATATATATATATATATATATATATATATATATATATATAAACATTTATACTACATTATTTTGATTTAAAACACTTAGTTAAAATATTAAAAAGTGTTAAGGTACTATTTTTGACACAGTTTCGGCAAAAAACGCGGAAAAAATCAAGAAATACTAAAATAAGAATAATTTAGCTTCCGGAGCTAAAATATGAAAATTTCGATTTCTTAAATGCTATAACGGATAAATATCCAAAGCACGACTCGCGAATAATTAAAAACGACGATTTTCACCAATTCGGCTAACGAGTAAAACACGAAATTTCCTTTTAAAAGTAAAAATAGGAACGGAGTCGAGATTCATATTGACTGTAAAATACGAGATGTTACAGGTGTTTGTTGTTTCATTTTCTCATTTTCATAATCTAATATTTCTCTTTCACTTTCTCTTACTAGAATCAACCTTCCAATCATTTCTCTCTCTAGCTTTCTTCATATTTATGTGTGTGTTAAGATATTTTATATATTCTACAATTGGTATCAAGAGCCAAGGAGTGATTAGTATGGTTTAGTGTGCGTTTTGTATTCGTTTTTTTGTCCGAGTTTGGTTCGAACTCTACAAAGGGTATTCACCTTTTTGTGGGTTTAAAACCATAAAGCTTTCATTTTTCTTCTTATTATATCTTAGTATAACCTAGTTGTACAAGCAAAACCTTGGAAAAACATAAAAATCTTTATCTTTTATAAGTTTTTTTGGTGCGAAATCTCTTTTGTGTCCAAAATCTTGATTTGAATTTTTTTGTGTTAAAAAGTTTAAAGTTTGTATTTTTAAGGTGCTACTAGTCTTAAAATAGTAAGTTGTACAAGAAAAATCGAGTAAAAACGTCAAAAAGTGAGTCTTTAAGTGTTTTGAAAAAGTTGTGTTTCGAAATCTGGTTAGGCGAATTAAACATTTCTGGTTAGGCGAATTACACATTTCTGGTTAGGCGAATTAAACATCCTTGTTTAGGCGAATTAATCATTTCAGTCTAGGCGAATTAATCAGTTTTCCTCCAGAGAACTAATCAGTTTTGATTCAGGCGAATTAAACATCTATTCTCAGGCGAATTAAACAGATTTGTTTTAGGCGAATTAAACAGATTTGTTTTAGGCGAATTAAACAACTTTGTTTTAGGAGAATTAAACAACTTTGTTTTAGGCGAATTAAACAAAATTTTTTAGGCGAATTAAAATTTTCCTTTGAGCGAATTAAACATTTTCCTATATGTGAATTAAACATTTGCTTGGAAGAAGTATACCAATTTACTTGGGTGAATTATACAGTTTATTTCTTTGATTTGTAAAATCTCGTGAAATATTAACTTATTTTCCCGGTTTCATCAAGAATTGTAAAATCCCATGTAATCTCAATATTTCACCACTTAAAAATATCTCACTTTAACACAACAACCTCTAATCACTGATCGATCAAGAAGTTATCTTTTCACATAACAAATTCACAATGACTACTTTAGCAGAACCTATAATTGTGGCTAGAGCTAAGAACCGTCCTCCAATGCTTGAGAAATCAATGTATGATTCATGGGCAGGTCATATACGACTATACATCAAAGGGAAGAAACATGGTAGGATGATGCTTGATTCAATCGACAATGGTCCACTGGT
>BQNB010044460.1:4705-25571 GCA_026074375.1 Tanacetum coccineum
TTCAGTAATAAAAACGCAATGCTTCCACTGGATTTACAAGATTGTAAGTGTTACATCACCAGTAGAAAGCAAATAGCAATTTATTAGAGTATATAAAGTTCTACTTATGTAAATGAGGGACTACCCATTTATGCATTCATTTAACTTGATTATAAACACACATTCCTCCCTTATCGTCTACATAGCCACAAGGGTATTTAGCACTTTAAGGAATAATGTGAGTCCAAGAAAAACATCTAGCAAATATGCTAGTAATTTCTTTACTCGCTGCGGTTTAAACTCATACATCATGACTAGTTCAAGATGTCATTTATTTTGGTAGCTATAAACAAAATGTTTTCTAGATACACAAAATATTTTATCTTTCAATAATTTCAAGACCGAAAAAGGTTAATGAAAGATTGTAAGTGAGTTTAAATATAATTGAGGAAAAATTCAATTATAACCCTATCTTAGTTTTGTCAACTAAGGAGAAAATATAGGAGTATGTTTGTCCTTTTCTAAGAAAAACAAACTTTTGTTTACGAATTATGTTGTAGCAACACAATTAATCAGAACATAGAAAGTTCATTTTTAGTATTTTTGATAATTAAATTCTTAATAGAATTAACTACCCAATTAATTACTAATTAAGACTAAGATCCAACTTGACCTCCCACTTATTACCAGAGGTCTGACCAATGAGTAAACAAGCAGGGCAAGTGGTAAGCGACAATCGTTAATTGCATAAAAATGCAACTCTTAGACTTATAAGACCGGTCAAGACATTAATCGACAAGTAATAATGTCAAGAGCATATTTGTTTCTCATCTTATACCCCGGGTCCAAGGTTTGACCAAGCATACTCGAATTAAGTCGACTAAGCAAGAACGTGTAAAAATCGCCAAAGGTCTGACTAGTGAGCAAAATTTGCCATAGGTTGGAATGACCCTAAGGCCTGACCAAAGAGGCCAAGCCAAATGCACGTGTTCCTGGTTGGCTGGCATAGACTTAAAATTTAACAGATAGGGGTATACACATAAAGTGATAAAATGGCGTGTACAAAGAAGCATGCAAACAACTTTGTAGCACTAATTTTAAAAACCTTTAATAATTACACTGTAGTGACATGCCATAGTTCATGGTAACTCCAATCGAACGCACAAAGAAGCGGAGAATCACGTCAGCGGGAAACGTATTAAAAACCTGAATTCTTAGGAATGTTGACCACTCCGCCTTAAACTACTCTTATATTTTGTTTTAGTGGATAAGCCGTACTTCCTATGAGTCCATAGCATCCAGTTTTTAAATTCTTAAAAAACATGTTTCATAGTTTTAGGTCTTTTAATGTTACAAAAATATATTTTCCGCAAAACACATAGCAGGTCACAATGAATATGTTTTAGGCGTGTAGAATTAAAGACCGGTTTAATGTCATCTTACATTACTGTTATTAGTCCGGATTCCATTTGTTTAGCCATGTAAACATGAAAGCTAGAAAACAAATATGCATGTAGTAACATAATAAACAAGATAACATTAAATAAAGCAAGTACAAGTAATAATCCGAGTTCTCTACGAGTCTTCCCTAATTGGAGAACCCTAAGACCCTCACTAAGTTTTCATCAAGTGTCTAGATCGCCCCATTCATCACAAATTAATGTGATTGAGTAGGTCTAATAGCCGCAATTTGGAAACAAATCGAACTAGCAATTTAAAAGATCTAGTTTTCAAAATATAAAAAAAATATTTAATTTCCAAAATTATAATATTTACAAGATCTTCTAAATAATTAAGAAGAATTATAATCCTAAATAAACAAATTAAAAGAAGAAACAAATATAGCTAAATTAACAATTAATTTTATTTCTCTTTTAATTCTCTATCAACTTTTAATTATTAACTTGCAAGATCTAGCAATTTTATTTATTACTTTATGGTGAAGATTTGCATATCTTTATCATATTCACAATAAAACAATACTAGTAATAAATAAAAATAATCGCAGCATAATAATAATAAAAATCAAATCTAGGCGTGTAACAAGGCGTAAAATTTGATTTTTAAGCGTGTAACCCTAGAAGCCAAAACGAGTTGACTCGTGATGCCACTATTGGGATTTATTAATCTAGCTAACCAATTTATCCACGAGTGCGCAGCGGATGGGTCTAGTTATGGCAAGTAGGTTAACACATATTAAATAAAGAAAGCGTACCTTTTGCGATTATTCTTGAATACAATGAACGTAAAAAAACGCCTCTACGGTTGCTCACACAAACACGTCAACCAAGTATGTAAGAATTGCTAGTCTTACCCTCATGATCAAACACCAACGTGTTATTCAAAACCAAACGCACGCCTTGCATTTCTTGTTGAATTCGAACCAAACAAACAAACCTTAATAAGGTTTAAACCCTAATTCGTCACCTTGAGGAATCACCAACACGCGTACCTTGAATCACTTAAACGAAGAAATCAAGCGAACAGGAAAATCCTAAAGACCGCGGTTTAACCCTGCGGTTTAGGTTAAATTGCCGAAACCCTAAGCGATTTAGGGAGGCGGTTTGTGTAGCGGTTTAGCCGAAAAAACCCTTTAAGGGGTTCGGCTGATTTAGGGTTTAGGGAAAAGTAAGAGAACCGATTTCTTGAATGGTTTTGGAGAGGATTGAATAAAGAATGAGGGATATGGGGTGTGTTTATATAGGCACCCCTATAACCCTAAATCTTGGAGGAAACGATTAGTATAATTCCTATAATTAAAAACAAATATTTCTCTTACCTTTTTCTCTTCTCACAACTGAACAAACACCCCTTCTAGACCCTTTGTGGGTTTCGGCCAAACAAGGGGATCCACAAGGTTCGCGTTTTGTCCAGTTTAGTCCCTTGGTTCTATATTTAGAATATATTAAATAATTAATTAAACAAGTAATTAATTAAATAACTATTCAGATATAAATCATGAAGTAACCATACTCTTCGTGTATTAACGTGTGTGCCCCCAACAGGCTCACGTATTTCTAACGTATAACTTGCGGAACCGACTACAAAATTCCAACATGATCTGCCTGCCATTTCTTTTCTAAAGCCAAAGGTTGTAAAAAAGTGTTTATTATTGCCCTGCAACTAATCAATTCACATCCCGAGATACCCTACCCTTAGGATAAAGGTCGTGCAATCATCAAACTATTTCTTAATGCGGTCTACTTCCTTATCACACCTGGTATTATTTGTTGTTCCATCACTGCATAATGTCAGCTGAATCGAATACAAGTCTAGCGCTAGTAAGTATATTGTTTATCTGGCTTGAAATCAATTCCTACTGAACATCATAACAGAGGACATCATAGAACATTAAGACTTTTTAAAGTCATCCTTCCCATTGTACAGAAACAAAGCAAGAAAAAAACACATACAAAGGAAAAAAAATGGCATTAGCATGAAAAGTCATAAGAAACAACAACTTGATTCATGCTTCAAGAAGTAATGCCAAAAAATTAAGCACCTTCCACACCCATCTTCGAGCTTCATCAAGAACAAATTTGGCATGTTTGACCCGGAGTAAGAAATTCATGACCTACCTTGAAATGCACACAAATGATAGAAAAAATGTCACTCGTCAAAAAAGAAAGCAAAAAGAAAGAAAATCAGTTACCTGGTTGTACTTGTTGAATGCTTCAGCATTTACAATAAGTTCAAGATCCTAAAATCGTGTATGTGTATAGAGATAGCAAGGGTATTATGTAAAAGCAGCATGAAACTACTTTATATGTGAATTTAAGTGAGCCAAAATCATTGATTTCCAGCATGGCATAGAGTCAACCAAACATAATACTTCTAACCAAACACAAAGTCAGCCAAACATAGAGTTATTGCATAACAGCTAGAGTTATAATCCTAATTACATGAAAGTAAACAGAATTCATATTGTTCAAAGATCTACAAGTTTCTTGGTCTTTCTTTGTGATCCAGAAGCTAGACCTGCTATTTGTCTTCTAAAACCTTGCCTTGGTCCTTGTTTTGTTGTGCTTTGTGCTGAACTGGGTTGACTTGAGGCCTTCCTTGCATCAGCATCTTGACCAGCGACCTTCTTTGCACCAACAGCTTGACCGGATACATTTATTGCACTAACAGCTTGACCAAAGACCTTCCTTTCACCAACAGCTTAACCAAATACAATTGTTGCACCAACAGCTTGACCAAAGACCTTCCTTGCACCAGCTTGACTAGAACCACCACCTTGACCCCTGCAGCCTTTCCTGTTATGACCCACATTGCTACATTTACCATGACTGACTTGCCCTTCCTAGAAAGCTTGCCTGATGAAGCACTTTGACTTGCAATCTCATCATTTGACTTCTTCCTCTTCTTTGGTGGCCTGCCAATTGGGGGTTTATACAAAGGTGGTATTATGACTGTTCTAGACTCAACTACTGGCTACATATCCCTTCCATTACATGGGTTGACCTTGAATGAGTATACATGTGCCCATGTTTTAAGTCTGTAAGCAGCGTGAACCTATTGTTCAGTACCAACTCCCATTGAATTCTTAGACATGTTGTATATTGCAGCCACAGCATGTTTACATGGTATTCCAGTCAGCTCTCACTTCTTACAAGAACACACCCTTCTATTCATGTTAACAACATACTGATCCTTATAAGGCCCAATTACTTGATATAAAAAACCTCCATTCCATTGAACATTGTACTCAGTAGCCTTTTTTTGATAGCATCAAACATTTTTGTCACAAAAGGAGTAAGTGGTCCAACAGTCTTAGCTATCACTTTCTGAACTACCACAATCTTCTTCATCAACTATTCTCTGATATATTCCAAACAAGTAATGATTGGTTGATCTTTGCCATCAACTAACTGCCTATTGAACACCTCACATATGTTGTTTATTAGTAGATCACATTTGGCTCTGCCTGTTAAACAAATGATACACTATTTCAGCATATGACCGATTATTAATATGGTTTTGTCCACTGTGAGTTACTTAATTACCTAAAAAATAGGCTTTGCTCCATTGTTCTAATGGAATCTTCATCAACCAATCATAAGCATCAGAGTTGAACGACTTGAGCTCACCCATCTTTTTCTTGAATTCACCTTCAGAAGTGGCTTTGGCTGCATTTCAGAGCATCTCCTTGTACACACCTCCTTTAAACTGTGACTTCATATTCTCATGAATATGCCTAACACGGTACATGTGTTCAGCACTTGGAAACATACTTGCAATGGCTTGTATAAGTCCCTGTGGACAGTTAAGGTTAAGGATGGGATTAAAACTATACCTTTGTTAAGTTTACATAAAACACATAACAAATTATACAATAAAATGTGTACCTTTTGCCTATCAAAAATGAAAGTGTAGTTGAAGTTGGTTTCTATACCAAGATCCTCCCTAAGTAAGTTCAAAAACCAACACCAAGATGCCTTACTTTCTGCTTCAACTATAGCATATGCTACTGGATAAATCCCATTGTTTGCATCAATCCTAACTGCTGTTAGTATTTGACAAGGCTAAGGACCTAACATGAAGCATCCATCTAATCCCAAGATTTCTCTTCCACAATCTCTAAAACCTTATTTAAGAGCTCCCAAACACACATACACCCTTCTAAAAGTTCTTATAAGAGACTTTGGATTTGGTTCTTGTTGTACATCAATCCGGACAGTTGTGCCTGGATTTTGATTGATTAATTCTTGGGCATATTCTCTAAGCAGTGAATACTGCTCTCTGTAACTACCTGTCATAATATTAGATGCAATTCTCTTTGCATAAAAGCTTTCATCTTTGAGACCCCCACCTCAAATTGTTTTTGTATTTGATCTTGAACTGCCTTCATAGGAATATCAGGATTAGTAGCAAGTGATTTGATAACATGATCTGCAAGAAACCTAGATACACAAGCTTTAATTGCTCTTGATTGTATGCAAGTGTGATCTTCAATTAATGTTCTTACTTCTCATCTGCATTCCTTAGTGTATGTAACAAGCATTTTCCAAGGGCATGAGTTTTTGTCTTCTTTCTTTGGTGTATTGACCTTTTTACCTTACCCTTCCATTGTTTTGTCTTTACCCAAAATATTCTGTTGGCCACTATTGATGTTCTCTCTAATGACTGGACCACCATTTGTTTGAGAAAATACATTTTGTCTGTATTATTATCAATATCAACATAAGGGACTAATGCTGGAATTACGCATTGACATCTAACTCTCACCCTTTCATTATCATTTTTACTAGTATTAGTTGTCTTCTAGTCTTAACTGAATGTTCTTAACTTTTCCTTTCACAATTTCCTTACTAGCAAATTGATGCCCTAAGTAGAAGTAATACTTATTGGGACCCTTGTTTTTTTTGCTTTCCTATTCTTCTTTATTCCCTAAGTTGCATTCTCCTTTCAGAATCAATTCCATCATCTAAGTCACTGTCGACTGAGTCATAATCAATGATATCTAGATCATCATCTTGAACATCAACACCACCTATACTTGTATCATGTTTAGGGTTTGTAGTAAATCTGAAATTATTCATATTCACATGAACTTCTTCAACTATATGCTCATCATCATCAAATACATCATCGTGCTTTGGATCATAATCCAAATCCTCTGAATCACTATCCATTGTATAATCTCCTTCTGTGTCACTCTCTTCTTCTGATTCATTATCTGCATCAACCTCGACTTCTTTGAACTTTCCAACATTACCAACCCCTTCTGTCTCAAATAACATCCCCAATTCAAGCACATCATCGACTGTAGAACTGTTACCTACATGAACTACCATCTGCTTCCCAATGATCTCATTCCCAGTGCTCTCATTCCTAATGATCTCATTCCCAGTTATCTGCTTCACAATGTGTGCATACTCACCTAGTAGGTCATCAAGTTCTTCAAAAGGATCTTCAGCACACTCTACTACAATTGGTGCTTCCACAGAACTAGAAGGTTATTTTTTGACAAATTTTTCATTACTTCACCAATGCTTAATGACTTAGAGCTAACCTGTTCCCACTCTTTTGTCAAATTCTTATGACACATAGGTGTTAAAGTCTTATTCACATCAGGACTGCTATCAAATTCTATAGGACCTTTTCTTAAGTGATTATTAACCGCTATTGAAACTCCCTTCTTAGGTGTAACAAACTACTTTCATGTTTAACATACACCAAAATGATCTTATAGTCCTTAACATACTTTAACATCTCTAACACATCAGCATCAACATTCAAACTGTGCAGACCATAATCTAAGCCTAAACTTGGTATCAAAAAATGGCAGTACATTAAGTCTTCTACACCATAACCAAGTTTTACTACCATATATTTAAGGTCATGTACCCAAAACTCATCAATGTCAACAACATTAACTGATGATACATGTCCACTAATGTAAGACCTGCTAGGTGTTGGTGTAAACCACCCGCCATGGTGGATTTCCAATGTCAATAACTTAGGGGCACGACCTGCATATATAACCACATAATATTAACAACAATTGTACCATAATCACAATTATAAGTAACACAACGTCGGAATTACAATGTTCTTACCATTTTGTGCAGCTTTATCAGTCTTTGAGCTATCTTTAGGCTCATTCAAATCAACACTTAACTTCACCATGATCAGACAATCAAGAACAACCTCAGGGATTGCATGTGTGAGAGAAGATGGAGGGACGAAGAATGAAACAAAAAAGTGAAAGAGTTGAGTTAAATATAAGTTAGGTGGATATTTAATGGAGAAGCGTGTGATCTGCCAAAAATACCCCTGACAAGAGAAAAATATAACGAAAAAACATATGAAGTTATGGTCAAATGACTGGTCAACTCAAAATGGACAACTACAAGGACGACTGGTGTAATTTTGGGACTTTTAGGACAAAAGTTGTAATTTCGGGACAACCACAAGGACGATTTATGTACTTAACTCAAATAATAACAAAAAAAACATATATTGGAATACAAATTATGTACCATGGATTTGAAATTGAATTTGTTAAACGAAGATTCAAAAGAGAGACGGTTACAATTAAAATCACATACATTGATTTGGAATTAGCGATTATGTTTTGTTATTTGCGCCATTTAGGATTTGGAAATGCCTATTGATAAGGGGGGTCAATTTTAATTTTGAATGTGTAGAGTCAAATGCTGTAAACACTAAGGTGTAATTTACGCATGGCATTTTAGTTTTTGAAATCTCTACCAAAAAAACTGGCATGGTACAGTGGTGGAAGTATTGCTTCCTGTATCAACATACCAAGGTTCGAATCCTCCTGTATCAATTTTTTTACTAATTTCCGGAATAAATCAAAAATTGTGAACGACAATGACTTTGAGTCAGCATTCCAGTCAGCATTAAGTTGCTTAGTCACATGATCTAGTCATCATGGGATATTTCACGTCTTGCCCCTTATATAGGTAGAAATTTTCGACATGGCCAAGGCTTACTAAAAGCCCTCTAAATATTACTTCATCGAATATCACAAACTATTTATAACTTATTGAATATTTTAAGTCGACTTTCACTAAAGATGACACATTAAGCAACACAACCTCCTGCAAAAACAACTCACCTTTTATAGTTAGTGACGATATGTAAGGAGCATTGATATTGATACTGTCTATATAATCCTCCTCGGATGCAGCATCAGAGCAGTATTCAAAGAACACCATCTTCTTAACACTATTTGAAGTAACATCAATCCGCCTATAGCCATTGCAATCTTTCAACTCAAAGATTCCAAGCAAGGACTTCCGGATAATATGTTTTCAATCATATCTTCGTCCAGAGTCACACAATATAAACACAAACGCTCAAGTCTTTCCCAACTAATCGCACCATTAGGAGGAATAAACCGGCAAAAGGAGAGTGACATACGAGTGATACAAGAAGCGTAAAAAACACCTTATCTTCAAAGGTAAACCCTTGGCCTACTCCCACATCAAATAAGCATAAATCAGCCTCTTCAACTTTACGGCGAATAGCATAACAAATCCAACTATTTGCTCGTGATTTAAACTCAGAATTAACCAGACTACTGTAATCGATATCAATCACCTCTTTGGTAGTGCAGTCCAAACGAGACATGATATTATTGACTAACATTTCATCCTTCAACTCATTCAATCGATCTACTCCTTCCACAGTTATGTGACCAACTAGACGTTCTGCTTAAAATTACATATTGTTCCAAACTGCCATACAAAACGAGAAATGAAATGCTAGAAACCGCGGATATATCAAGACATGGCAAGATGTGGTGAAAAGGGGAAAACTGAATTATATTCTAATATAAGAAGATTGAAGTCGTGACTCTAATCTCATCTTCTGTACAAAAAACGAATCACTACAGACCACTAGCAATGGCAGACGCGATAGTTAAATGAAATAAATGGGCCCTAAGGTTGCGCCTAAATGTTAATATTTGTAAGAGTGTTTGTTAAACCTGTTTGGCAGCATATTCTGTTTTAATACATAAGAGAAGGAGTTTTGATCTAAATATTTTGATAAGTGAATAAGCTAAGTTGACTTGTTATTTGAGAAAGGGTTAATGACATTTAATAGCAACGTATTTTTTTATTTGTGCCATTATCAGATACGAACAAAAAAAGTACAACAATAACCATCCAACTTTCAAAATTTGTTTCATTATCATACGTTTGGTTACGTGGCAATACAGGCAACCGGCTACACCGGTAAAAAACAGTACGTGAATTTTTTTTATTTTTTTAAAAACTTTAAAAAAAGGTTGGTCAAACTTAAAAGACATACATATCAAAAAGGTAGTCGGTCCTTGGATCAAATAGCACTCTTACTGATAAAAAAAGATTTGTTCCCGACACACCCAAATAACAATAATCAAAGATTGATTTTCAAGAAAAAGGTAAAATTAAATCTTGTTCATAATCATCTTTACATCAAAGGTTTAAAAGGAATTGGTGTATCATGCACTAAATCACACGAAAATCATTCAAAACCCAATTAGGGTCATAAGATCCAAGTTTTGATTGAGGACAATTAAACATGGGGTTAATGATCCTCATGGTATGCTTATACTAGGATTAAAACAATCTTTGATGAAAAGAATCCATGTTTAAGTTCTAGATAAATTTCTTAGCGTTTTGATGTCAAAAATCATAGGGGTGTTCATCTGATTGCATCTACGAATCTTGATTGCTGGACATGAAATCTAATTTGACATGGAACTCAACAGTAAAAAAAATTGAGTGTTAGGTAGTTGACATGGAACTCAAAGGTACAAAAAATGACATGGCATGTACATGTGTCACATCATGTGGATTTTGTAGGTAAAAATGGTCAATTTACTTATATCTACACAAAACAAACAAAGTTGAATGGGTATTGTGGTACCTTTTTGTGTTCGTATATGATAATGACACAAATGAGAAAGTACGTTGCTATTACATGTCATTAACCCTTTAAGAAATTAATAAGAATATGGTAGTAATCATTTTTAAACAAGCAATGCCAAACACCGCCTAAATAGAACTAAATATTTGGGGGTGTTTGTTTAAAGCTTATACTCCTTCCGTCTCAAATTAATAGTCTCTCTTTTCATTTTGGGTTGTCCCAAAATTATTGTCCCTTTTCAAATATAGTTGTGAGTAATATAATAAGTTTACCATATTGCACCTAATGATACTTGAAATTACAAACTTTATTCAAATCTGTAATTAATTCTATAAGGATAAAACTGTCATTTTGCAAAAAAGTAAGAGAGAGAATGCAGTAATGATTATGTTTTCTTAAACCGTTTGTTTTTTGTCGAAAGACAAGTATTTTGGGACGGAGGGAGTATGTGAACTTATGAGCTTATGTTTCATAAGCCTTAATTTTGTGGCTTAGTTTGAGAATGATTGGCTTATATAAGCTTATTATGATATAACATGCTTATATAAGCCCATAAGCCAGAATCAAATTAACTCATAAGCCCTGTAGGCTTAAATAAACACCCTCTTAAATAAACTACTAGTAGAGTGACAACTAATTTGGGACAGCGCGCAAAGTATATACGGACGAATGATGTGGGATCGAGAGCGATGTAACAAACTAACAACAACAAATTGCATTACATCAAACATGATAATAATGAGCAAGAAACAAAATAAATTGATGAAGAATATAAGAGCAGATGTTACGTACCAAAAGCGGCAGGAACTAACTAAGATTGGTGTTTGGTCGGAGACAGATGTTTGTACTTAGTTGTTAGTACATGGGAATGGGATGCATTTAACTTACATTTTTAAGACTTATTATTTTTTTATTTATTATTTATTATTTTTCTAAACCAATTATTTTTTTCATTCATTAAAATTAAATATTACATTTTTATAAATATATGTTATCTAAAAGTATAAAAGTTATATTCAATTTCTACTATGTGCAAACAACCTTCAAGTGGCTACGGCAACCTCCTAAAGAGCGAGAGCTTTATCTCGTTTTAGTCTGTGTGGCGATGAATTCAAACCCCATGGATTAATCGGTCGAAAACCATGGTTACCAAAAAAATATTTAACTTATATTGATTAAAATTAAGTTTACAATTTATTTTTATTTTAGTCAATTTTATATTTAAGAAACTTAAACACCATAATGTCATATTTACTTAGCGGTGAGCAGAAAAACGGAAAAAACTAAATAAATCGAAACCAAACTGAACCGAAAGGAACCGAACCAAACTAATAACCGAACCGAATTTGCCAAAACGAACCGAACCGAACTACAAATGCAATTTTTTGGTTGGATATGAGTTTGGCAATCTGAACCGTAAACCGAATTTATATAACTATA
This sequence comes from Tanacetum coccineum, assembly GCA_026074375.1. Lineage (NCBI taxonomy): Eukaryota > Viridiplantae > Streptophyta > Magnoliopsida > Asterales > Asteraceae > Tanacetum > Tanacetum coccineum. Next base: position 16,511 of record BQNB010044460.1, read on the forward strand.
TATATTTTTTAATATTTATACATATAAAAAGACAATTAAAATTTTATCCTAGTATAAAAAAATTTATGTTTAAAATAGAATTATTATTGTTAAATATATAATTAGAGTATAATTTTTTTAGATAAATGGTGTAATTCGGGTCAACCCGAAAACCAAACCGAATTAAATTCGGTTTTCGGTTCGGTTCGATTGAATTCTAATTGTATAAAATATATAAAATAATAAAAATAAATTATTATTAAAATAAAATTAAAATTTCTAATAAAAAAATCAATAAATTACAATTATAATGAAATAAAGTTAAAAACAAAAAAATAATTGTCAAAAATCAAATATTTATAAAAATTCTATTTAAAAAAATAAATTCTTTAAAACATAAAGTGACCCCGGGGGGGGGGGGGGGGGGGATTAAAAAGCTCTAAACCACCGCAAACAATCCACACCACACACACGTTTCAACCCACCCTCCAACTATCTACGGTTTTTTATTTATTTTTTGTGAAGGGTGGGAAACATCAATACCCACACCCGCCACCAACCCACCCCCCACCCCCCCCCCCCCCTACACACAAACCGGGGAGCAACCCACACACCCCCCCCCCACCCCCTACCCCACACCCAACCCCAAAACGCCAGAACAAAACACCCACACCCACCCACCCCCACACCCAAAGGAGTCAGTGTGTGTGTTCCCCCCCCCCAAACACACCCAACCAACCCACCTTCCCCCCCCACACCACCCCCCACACCCGAAACCCACAACCTGTAGCCCCCCTAATACACCCCCTCCCCACCCACCCCCCAAACATACCCTACCCAAACAAACAAACCCCCCACCCACCCCTCACCAACCCAACCCAAACCCCACAAAACATCACGTGTGGGGGGGAAATAGTAAAATAAAACATAACACTTCCTATCCCCCACAACCCACCAATCCACCCCGTCAACCCCACACCCCCCAAACACACCCCCACCCCCCCCCCAGAACCCACACATACAACACCCAAAAACCCCAAGCTCCCCACAACCACCCCCCCTACCCCAAACCCACCCACCACCACCCACCCCCACTCCCCCCAAATCTCCATCCCTCTACTGAACCCATCACGCCCAGCCAGTACAAGACACCACCCCGACCCCACCCCCCCTACACCCCACTCACCCCAACCGATGGAGTCCCCCCCCCCCACAAACAAATCCAACCACCCCCCCACCCCACACGGCCCAAAAACCCACCCCTCCTCTGTGCCCCCCCCCCCAAAAAAACCCATAACCCAACCACCCGCGCCCCACTATGATCAAGCCATAACCCCCCCAACAACCCCCCAACTTACCCCTCTCACCCCCCCTCCACCGCCCAAAAACCACAACTAAAATAAGTAACTTACAATATAATTTAAACAAAATCTACTAAAACAAAACAACCATACAAAAGCATAAAACAAAAAATTTAATTAAACCAAATACTTGCATTAAAAATAAAAATAATAATAAACACAAAATTAAAAAACTCCATCAATTTTATATAAACAAAAAAAAAAAAATTAACCTACACTATTTTTAAAAATTTATAAATAGAAAATTAAAAATCTAAAAAGGGGGGGGGGGGGGGAAAAAAAAATAAAAAAATTAAAAAAAAAAAAAAAAATAAATTATATTATTATACAAATAAAGAAATTCTAAAAAAACAAAAAAAAGATTAATTAAAAATATAAAAATAAATATAAATTTTTAATTTCAAAAAAAAAATTAACCTAATATTATAAAAAAAATTAAAAAATCTATTCCCAGATAAACCCCATCCCTACGTGCCCCCACCTACACCACCTCCACCCCCACCGCCCCCCCTCACAAAACACCCCCTGAAACCGCCAAAACACCCCACCCCCACCGACCCACCCCCACCCACCCCAGCCCACTCCAACACAAACCCCCCCCACCCACCCCCATGCACCCCCCTCCCCTCAAACACCCCCCACCCCCCAACTACACCACAAACACACCCACCCACAACCTACACCAACCCCACACAAATCAACCCCCCCTCCCCGCCCCCCACCCCCAACACCCCACAAGCCAACACAGCCCCCCCCCCCCACCCCCTCCCCCCCCCCCCCCTACTAAACACGCCCCCCAACCCTCCCCCCCACCCCCACCCCAACCACCCACACACACCTCCAACCTCCCCCCCCCCCAAAACCAACCACCCTCCCCAAACCCAACGCCTCCACACACGAATAACCAACCCCCCAACCACCTCCCCCCCCCCCACCAACCACACCCCAACACTCCAACCCCAACAACGCCCTACACTCCTTGTTGTAAGCACCCAACCACCACCAAAACCATAATAAACAACCCCCCCCACCCCACCCCCCCATCCCCCCCCTACACAACCCCCATTCCCACACTTACAAACCACCCCCCCACCACATCATCTACAATTCCTACCAACAAAACAAAATATAAAACTAAAAAAAAATTAAATAAAAATCAGCTTATTAAAATTAATATAATAATATCAATTAAAAACTAATATCTAAAAATCTCAATATCAATTTAATAAAGTGGAATAATTATAAATAAAACTAATTAACTAACTATTAATAAATGAATTTGGGGGGAGGGGGTTAAATAAAAAAATAAATAAATATATACTACTTTAAAACATTATTTAAAACAAATTAAATAAAAAAACAATCCAGGGGGGCACAAATACGTACAATATTAATCATTTTACACACCCGTTTTACCCCCTGTGTGTGCAATCCTCACCGCCAACACAACAATCCACCCCCCAAACACCCCCAACCACTCCAGTACCCCCCCCACCCATCCCCCACCCACCCAACTCTCCTCCCAACACAACACACCAAATGCACCCAAATGGGGGGGGTTGTTGGGGGTTTTTGGGGGGGTGGGTGTGGGGTGGGGTGGGGGGGTTGGGGGGGTGGGGGGGGGGGGGGTTGGGGGGTTGGGGGTGGGGTGGGGTGGGGATAAAAAATTTAAATAATTTATTCTAAATTAATAATAACCATAAAATAAAAATATAAATAGAAAATTACAATAATTCTAACCTCTAAAAATTATAAATAATAAAAAAATAATAATTAATAATATTATTAAAAAAAAAAAAAATTATCAAAAAAAAAATATAAAAAAAAAAAATTTAATAACAAATAAAAATTCAAAAAACAAAAAATTTAAACATCAAGTTATTATTTTAAAACCAAACACGCCACCCCCCAAAACAAACACCCCAACTCCTCCCCATAACCCCCCCCACCCTCACCCCACCACCACACCCCACCTCGTGTGTGGAACCGAACCAAACTAATAACCGAACCGAATTTGCCAAAACGAACCGAACCGAACTACAAATGCAATTTTTTGGTTGGACATGAGTTTGGCAATCTGAACCGTAAACCGAATTTATATAACTATATATATTTTTTAATATTTATACATATAAAAAGATAATTAAAATTTTATCCTAGTATAAAAAAAATTATGTTTAAAATAATTATTTTTGCTAAATATATATGTAAGTATTAATTTTTTTAGATAAATAGTGTAATTCGGGTCAACCCGAAAACCAAACCGAATTCAAATTCGGTTTTCGGTTCGATTCGGTTGAATTCTATTTCAGTTCGGTTTTCGAGTTGACCAAAAAACAAAATTTAACCGAACTAACCAAACAACCCGATAACCAAACCGATCAACACCCCTTTAGTTATTCTATTTTGACAAATCAAGTCTACTATTGGCCCAAAAGAACGTCACAAAACTTGAAAAGCATGACCCATCGAGCCCACTTCATTATTAGCAGCCAGATCACCATTGTATGTATGTACTAGAATTTGGTTCGGTTATCGGGTTGTTCGGTTAATTTGGTTTGGTTAGTTCGGTTAAAAGCTTCTTTTTGGTCAACCCGAAAACCGAACCGAACCGAACTAGAATTCAACCGAACCGAACCGAAAACCAAATTTGAATTCGGTTCGGTTCTCTGGTTGACCCGAATAACCCGAATTTTACTATTTATTTAAAAAAATTAATAATTACATAGATAGTTAGCAAAAAAAATTATTTCAAGCATAAAAAATATTTTTATTTATTAGGATAAAATTTTAATGATATTTATATTTATATAAAAATATAAAAAATTATATATTTATATAAATTCGGTTTTCGGTTCAGATTACCAAACCCATATCCAACCTGAGAACCGAATTAATAGTTCGGTTCGGTTTTGGCAAATTCGGTTCGGTTAGATTGTTTTTGGTTCGGTTCGGTTTTGATTTTTGGTTTTTTTGGTTTGTCGGTTTTTCGGCTCACCTATAGTCTATACCCATTATACGTTGTCAAAACACACAAACTAACAAACATAATAAAAACTCATTTAAACAGAAAAAAATGCAAACTTTTGCATTATAACTATCGCCATTTAACTGGCGAATCTGCTGGCGGGCGAGGTATTTGGTGCAGTAACGAGCACTTGATGAGCCTCCACGTTGGATTGGCGAGCCTAGTGCGTTACTGCACCATGTGCTATTCGAGTGCAAGGTGCAATTGCATATTAAAACAATTATATGTGTTATCACGTCACCATACATCATATACTAGTAAAACTTTTATAATATAAACACCCAATCTGATAACATTCTTATAACACAACATAATGGTCCGATTTAGTATTATTTTTTTTTGAACGGCGGAAATTTTATTAAACTAGCAAGATGCTAGAAACAACATTACAAAAAAATATGGTGGGGATTTTTTAACCAATCCTCCCATGAGAAAACTTTACGACAACGATTATTACACCAATTGAAAGCACAAAAAATAATATTATCAAAGACCTCGGAACGTCTGGGAAGAACTCCCTCAAAAATGATGCGATTCCTAATCCTCCATATATGCCACCACGCTACGAAGAAAGTGCCCTCCAACAGTGACTTAGACTTGGAAGAGAATCTGATCGAAGAGAACCAAGCATACCATTCCTGAAACGTTGTTTCCAATCAGAAGGATTCAATTCCCACACACACCTACAAATACGACGAAGAACCTGCTGCGCCAAATCACACCGGGAAAAGGAATATGATTATATCTCATCTCTCCAGAGGGATAACATATCGGGCCATACGCAAGGATTCCACATTATTACCTGATGAACCAAGTTACCCTTCGTCGGCAAAACAATCTTGACGGGCTCGCCAAATTAATATATTAACGTTATGTGGACAAACCCTCAACAATCTTGTACCTCTGATGGAACTTGCGACGGAAGAAAAATATCATCGATACAATTCCGAACCTCCTTGACTCGAAATACACCATCACTTGTCAAATCACAGATCCACCGATCACAAGAGTTCGATAACCAGACCGACCTCCCTCCCACCCCCGCTCCCCTTCCCACACCGTACGATGTCATCCCCCTCACACCCTTCCAACATGTGCTTGTTCCCCAATCCCCTCCTGAACATTCACACCCGACGAAAAGAAACTCTCTCACCAATTGAAGCTCTGCGTCGCCTCTAGACTCTCACAACCGGGACTTGTTTGCTCCACACATACTCCACTAAGCGCCAACAAGGCCCCGCCGCGCCCCGCTCCCTCTCTTTAACACAAAAAGCGAATGTTCACGCACCACTCCTTCCCACCCATAGTCCAATACCCTCCGCTCCCTCCCCTATCCAGCGCTCACCTCAAGCTCCATTACTATTGCTTTTTGATATGGATAAAACAAAATCATAAACCTCAAAACCTTTATCTTTAAGCTTATGAACTTCTCGTAATATCGAACACCAATTCGAAGAATAATGGGTCCGATTTAGTATTATAAGTGTCATAATCTTTTCTTTTTGTATACCTGATTTTTCGATTCGACATTACGAGCCGACTAATCCCAGGACGACTACCTTTTTAGATAGCCAGGAGTCGGAGCAGGTGAACTTCCGTGACCAATGGGGGATTAATGTATGTAAAATGAAGTTAGGTATTTAAAGAGAACATGAGCTGGCTAGTAAAACACATACACTCAAAAGTAATAAATCTGGTATTATGATGAGTTAAGAAATGGTAACCGATGTTTTAAAAATCGGGTCTCTAATTGAACATGTAGAGTCACCGGGTTATCGGAACAACCAGGTCTTAAAAAATATTTGCATTGATATAAAAAATGTATATATATAAATCATGAATATACTCTATATTTAGCTTAAAACCATTTACTAACAAATATAACATGTAAAAACAAAATTACATCGCAAAAATATAAAAATTTTAATTTGCTTTATTTGTTTAAAAAATGAAAAAAACAAAAACCCGCCCGGGTCTCGAGAACCGGGTTGACCAGGGTCACTTCAAACCCGGCGGGTCTAACCGGGTTTCGAAAATATAAGACCTGGTTTAATTTGACCCCTTTTTTTACCAGAACCGATTCAACCGGTTGAACCGACCGTGTCGAACCGAGTTTCAAAACACTGATGGTAAATCTTTCACCCAACCAATTGTGAAGTTAGTATTAGTAAACTCCTTCATCTACCATCTTTTTACTTCATTGACTCACACAAAGTAAACTACAAAATGTCAAAAGTTTTATCTTTTCAAAATATCTTTCATCAACACAAACTACACAATTGCTCAATTGCTCTTATAAAGTACTACCTAGAAAAGTCGTCGTCATGTATATTTCTAGATGATGGATAAATCTTCGGGCTTCAATATCTTGAATTATTCGTAGAAATTATGCTGATTTTAAAAGCTCGATTTTAGCCGAATCGATGATTCAAATTTGGTGAACTTAAGTAAAATCGACTTGGTACCACTTTCTAATTTGTAAAACCTATGACTAATTTAAGTCTCAGCTAAGACTTTTTAAAACCAAGCATGGCTTTCATCTTCTTTAACCACCGACCAAATAACAAACATATTAGCATATCAATCAACTATTTGTATAAAGATAAAAACATATTAGAAAAGTTATTTAAAAATGACAAGCTAACTAGATTTGATGCAAAGGAGATGCCCACAATTTTATTGAGTGTTTGGTTAAAATAAACAAATATCATAAGCCACATGTTAAAGCTAGCATATATGGAATAATAAAATAATTAGATTATTAAAAAATATAAGGAAGATGAAACAAGGGCATTGACAAGACTAGAACACATGACCTAAATTTCATATAGAGAGCATTTACCATTATTCCAATACTCCCACTTAAGTTAAATACATTTCTAAACATATTATATACCAAAAGAGTAATTAAAGGGACCTCATCATAATTAAATTAGATCCCTTTTGTTTATAAATCATGTAAGTTGTTCATATATTAGTATCTTCATGTTAAATCAGTAAATTTATATTTTAACAAATTTGACTGCAATGCACATAAAGTATGTAACGAGATCAACCACACAGGTTATAGTTTCATCCATTGCAACACGTACCAAGCAAAATTATAGTGTGGGAATGAAATCCACGAGCATATCATTTTGTATGTCTATGGACACATGAGCATAGGAACACTATGTTGTGACAAGCTAAAATATAAATCATTCATCTGTCCGAATCCGTCTCACAAAACAGTAAAGGAACTGTTTGTCACTGCTCATCATTTTATGACTTGTAAAATCTCATAAACGAAGGAAACAAAATGCACACCACATTTCTACATTGTGATGTAAGCTACCATGTATCCAACATTTCTCATGTCGCTGCTACACGATAAGCAATATTTTAAGGAAACAATATCGTACATTACTCATAAGTATAAAAACCTGAGAGACTTACATAAATCGTCCTTGTGGTTTGCCGGATCTAACAGATTTGGTCCCTGTGCTTTTTTTTCATCGGGTTTGGTCCTTATGGTTTTGATCCATTGCGGGTTTGGTCCCTTGACCAACATTTCCTTAGTTTGACCAAGGGACCAAACCCGCAATGGATCAAAACCACAAGGGACCAAATCCGCAATGGAGCAAAACCACAAGGACCAAACTCGATGAAAAAAAAGCACATGGACCAAATCTGTTATATCCAACAAACCACAAGGACGATTTATGTAATTATCTCTAAAAACCTTTAGCAATGTCATCTTCACATTGACACAGTCTTAGCCAACTTAACATAGTTGACCTGCCCCCCCCCAAACACCCCCCCCCCCCCCCCCCCCCCCCCCCACCCCCCCCGCCCGCCCCCCCCCCCCCTCCCCCCCCCCCCCCCCCCCCCCCCCCCCGCGCTCCCCCAAGGCCCCCCCCCCCCCCAGGAGAACACCGACCCCTCTTGCTTCATAACGTCCCCAACCTCAACCTTCCCACACCCCTATTAACCCAACGCCGCCTCAAACCCCCCACCCCCCCCACCACACCAACCACGTTCCCTGCTCCCCCCCCTCACCATCACCCCTCCCCCCCCCTCCCCACCCTCTCCGCCCTCCAAACCCTCCACCACAGCTCTACGAACTATTATTCCACCAGGTAAACACGTCATGTCTTCATATACGTAAACCACCTATACGAACAAAACTTGGTTATATCTAACCAAGACCCGGATAGATCCGGGCAAGATCCGGTAAATCCGGCCAGACCCGGACATATCCGGCCAAGACCCAGCTATATCCGGCGAAGACCCGGATATATCCGGCCAAGACTTGGATAGATCCAGGAAAAATGCGGCCAAGACCCGGCTATATCTGGCCAAGACCCGGATAGAACGGCCATATTCGGGCAAGACCCGACCAGACTTGGCTATTTCGGCAAAGACCTGGTTGTATCCGGCCAAGACCCGGCTATATCCAGGCAAGACCCGGACAGACCCAGCTAAATCCTACCAGAACCGGCTATTCCGGCCAAGACCCGGCTTTTGTTGGTGATTTTAGTGCCATCAACTATTTTAGGTAATTACGATTTACTAGAGACCAATGAGATTTCATATTCGGCTCGGATACGAGTTAGGGAAGTGTGGAGTGCACACTCGTTGAGCTAATATGAACTCGACCACGATAAAAAATGCAGGGGTCGAGGTGGCAGCGCCCCTCGCGGGATTTGGGGCA
>BQNB010044460.1:29916-44875 GCA_026074375.1 Tanacetum coccineum
GTTAAGTCATTGTATGGGCTGAAACAAGCACCTAAGCAGTGGCATCAAAAGTTTGATGAGGTTGTGTTATCAAGTGGCTTTCTCTTAAACCAATCTGACAAATGTGTGTATAGCAAATTTGATGGCTCCGATAAAGGTTTCATAATTTGTCTATATGTTGATGACATGTTGATTTTTGGAACTGACCAAAATCAAGTTGATAAAACTAAGAAGTTTTTGTCATCAAAGTTTTCCATGAAGGATATGGGAGAAGCAGACGTTATTCTTGGGATTAAGATTAAACGTGAGAATAAAGGGATTATAATAACACAATCTCACTATATTGAGAAAGTACTCAAGAAATTTAATCGTGAAGATTGTTCTCCGGTGAGTACTCCCATGGATCCGATAGAAAAGCTTATGCCAAATACAGGGAAACCTGTGGATCAGCTCGAATACTCAAGAGCCATTGGCTGCTTGATGTTTGCTATGATGAGCACTAGACTTGATATTACTTATGCAGTTAGTAGATTGAGCAGGTTTACTAGTAATCCTAGTAGACAACATTGGCATGCTATAACAAGGGTATTCAAGTACTTGAAAGGTACTATGAATTATGGTTTATATTATGTTGGATATCCTTCGGTGTTAGAAGCTTATTCAGATGCTAGTTGGATAAATCATGTTGAAGATTCATCTTCTACTAGTGGATGGGTGTCCCTGTTTAGGGGAGGTGCCATTTCATGGGCTTCCAAGATGCAAACATGCATAACTGGTTCTACTATGGAATATGAGTTTGTAGCATTGTCTACTGCTGGTAAAGATGCAGAATGGCTAAGAAACTTGATACATGAGATTCCAATATGGCTGAAACCGATAGCACCGATTTCTATCTATTGTGATAGTGCTGCCACTCTGGCTAAAGCTTATAGTCAAATATATAATGACAAGTCTAGACACTTAGGTATTAGACATAGTATGATTAGGGAGCTAATCATGAATGGTGTGATATCTATTGAGTTTGTTTGGTCACAACATAATCTAGCTGACCACTTGACGAAGGCGTTAGCTAGAGACTTAGTGATTAAGTCAGTAATAGGGATGGGATTAAAGTCCATCTAAATCTACTACCTATGAGATACCCAATTCCTTTCTAATACAACGTTAGAAGCTGAATTCAATGTGGAAAGCTCATAGTTAGAGATTGGAACACGTGTGTTTATCTTCCCGAGGTATGTGTTTAGACCAACAAGTGATGGTTAGGTTGAAGAATATCTTCTTAATGGTTCTTTTGAAAAATTGCAAATGCAGGTGCAAGACTAAAAGGACCACCTATGTAAGCATGAAGTTTTGCCGCTTCAAGAAGCTTGGACGTGGCTTCCTATATGTTCATTAATGAATAAGGATACATGGCTTGTAATAGTGTCAAGTACGAACAATAGAGTGTTGTAGAAACTTATGTGTATAATATCTTCAGGTATTCAAATGAGTTGACGGGTTCAATCGTTACGACACCTTGATTCTTGAGTATTTGAAATGTGTATTATACTAAGATGAAAATTCAATCGTAAGACACTTTCATTTATGCATTTGTTTGTTTTGTTATTTTTGTTTTATATATACTTGTATATATTCTTATATATATTTTAGTAAATCAAGGATTACACTAAAATGGGGGGATATGTTGGTGATTTTAGTGTCATCAACTATTTTAGGTAATTGCGATTTACTAAAGACCAATGAGATTTCATATTCGGCTCCGATATGAGTTAGGGAAGTGTGGAGTGCACACTCGTTGAGCTAATATGAACTTGACCATTATAGAAAATGCGGGGGTCAAGGGGGCCGCGCCCCCTTGCGGGGTTAAGGGGCAGAGCCCCTTGCTGGGGTCCCACATAATATACAAAAATCATACAATTTTAACTACCTTTAACCGACATTAACCGGCTATTAGTTTCTATTTCAGAAACATATGGTCTCACATAATATATGAAAATCAGATAATTCCTCTCTGTTCTTGCTTTAATCTCTTGTGCCTAGAATAAAAGTTTTCTTCTTGAATTATCCCCTTAAAGATTTCGTGATACCCAGGCACATAAAAGGTCAAAATACTTTATATGGAAAGTGAATTCAACACGATTCAAGAACGATATCCAAGATTATCATCACCCACCCTTACCAAATTTCTAACAGCTTTTTTCGGTTAAATCCGGCCATTACTCGATTATATGAGTAAAATTTTACTCTAGTTATTATTATTGAAGTATTGTTTTTGAGTACAATAGCAACAAGCAGAAGGCCTAAATATATTGATTTTTTAGTGATAGTAGCATATTAAGCACCGTTTCTTCATGCGGCTATATTGTTTAGATTTTTAATGTTGTGTGCATAAGCTTATTTAGATCATCTACTGAGAGAAATAAGTAAAGCTTAATACTTTTGTTGTGCCTTTAGAGACAAGTTTCAGTCATTTGGTGGTATTATATATTTTAGTTTATAAAATGTTGTATAATATAAGCTACACTTGCATTCATTTGAGTCCATCATAACACATTGACGCTTCCGGTTAACTGTCGTTGTGCCTCTCTTTCCTGGAAAGATAGCATCATATACTCAAAAATATACACATACAAAGGAAAAAAACAACAATACCATGAAAAGTCATGACCTACCATAAGATGCACACAAATGATAAAAAAATGTCGCTCGTCAAGAAAGAAAGAAAAAAGAACGAAAAACAGTAACCTGGTTGTACTTGTTTAATGCTTTAGCATTTGCAACAAGTTCAAGATACTAAAATCGTGCATGTGTATAAAGATAGCAACGGTTTTAAGTAGAAGCAACATGAAGTTACCTTGTATGTGAATTTAAGTGAGGCAAAGTCATTGATTCCAGCACGGCTTTTACGAGGACTTGAGACAACAAATGGGCATAGCCTGTTGAGCATCTAGCTTTCCTAAAATGCTACTTAGTTAGAGTTAACAATTCCAAACCTGCAGCAACACGACATTCAATGCGCAGATCAACATTCATCTATAAGTTAATGCAATCGAAATTTTGAGTGACAATGTGCATTCCCAAACATAACTTGATCTCATCAAAGATCTTAATACACATCTATACTATACAACTACAATTGAAAAATGACTAATGGATTATGACCTGATTAGAACTAAACGAGTCTTTTGAACTAGATTGGAATTCAAATCATCCAATTAGAGATGGAATTTCACCCCATATACATATGTCGTTGTGACTAATGTGTCAACCGTATTGAGAGTCGCCTAAATCTCTTTTCAAACCATATATTCTCCAACTTACTCTAATAAATAAAAATGTTTTCAAACCAACCCAAACCTGTCCTGTTTTGACATGTTTCCCACCCCACTAAGACCTTGTTTTGCCATCTTTATGTTTAATTTAGTTAGCATGGATCCCCCTCTAAGTCAACTTGGTTGTGGACTTATTTTTTCCTGCCAAAATCAACTTAACATTCTTCGTGGCAGAGGTAAAAAGTCAATGTATCACTTGTTAACTTCCATAAGTAGATAGACACAACATATACTATCCAAGTTTTTAAGGAACCAAAAAATTTAGTTATAACGAATTGGTACGAATACCAACTGTCAGAGTGTCAAACACATGAGTTTGTAGAGATAAGACGACTAAAAAACTTGAGAATGTCGTATCATATTAAATCAATCCAGCCCAGCCATGACTTGAGTATCTTTATTACACCTATGCTACATTGTGGCATAGCCCATTACTATAAATCACTAGGCTTACATTTTTACAAATTTAGTTGCAATGCACATAAAGTATGTATAAAGATTAACAAGACCTCATAATAGTTTCATCCATGTCAACACCTAACAAATTTCTCGTATGAGAATGAAATCCATGAGCTTGCCTATATATTGTCTATGGAAACATATCACATTACCTCATCACAATTGTTTGAAATGAATTTGTCAAATGCAATCTTCGCATATTATCATCACTGGTAATTGTTTAACTCGGTATAATCATATGTACAACTAAACATCTAATGATTAATAAGCATAACCATACAGATGACTTGATATGGTACACATAATGCTGAGATGCTACATTATAATTCATTTTCTCAAGAGCATAAAGTTGGGGCAGAGTAAGCCCTTTCAAGCTACTCGTAATATAAAAAGGCACAATATAACTAGAAAACTAACAAAAATACACAAAGCAACAAAATCTTTCCATTTTCAAAATCAATTACTACATTTCATTTTGTCATTGACTCATTTCACAAACTACAAGATTAGCCAGTTAACAAAAGTCTAAAAAATACCCAAACAGCAGAGTTCTATTTCGGCTACTGGAGATGTTCGATGAGTGTCAACAACTTCTTAGCAAGCATCAACTGTCCATTGTCACCACAACAGCGCTTTCGAGTTGGGACGGATAACCAGTTTTAAACTATCAACTAACGCTTAATCACTTGAATCAATTTATTCCTCTCGATCTCCATTTTTAGCTCGATCATCATCAAACGTATCACTACCAGCTTTTAAACGAGAGAGAAGCTATCAACGCAAAAATAAACATTATTAGAGCAGTGAAACATGTATAATTTTACACACAAAATACAAAATGGAGTGTATGAAGGGACATTCATAAGTAATTTTACCTCCGAACAGTGATCCCCAAATGTAATATCTTCGACATGGCCAAGGCTTTACCAAAAGCCCTCAGACGGTGCAGCCTTAATGTTTGTGTGATAACTGTTGTTGTATGAAAATTTCACTAAGGGTAGATGTCTATCCCAACCATTTCCATAATCGATCACACATGCGAGTAGCATATCTTATAACATTTAAATAGTTCTTTCACTCTCACCATCAGTTTGATGGTGATCAGCAATACTCATATCCAATTGAGTTCCCAAAGCTTTCTGGAGCAACTTACAGAATTGAGATGTAAATCTACTGTCTCTGTCAGAGATGATCGAAATCGGCACTCCATGCGTCGAGACAACTTCCTTCAAGTACAATATCGTTAATTTCTCCATCGAATCTGTTTCTTGCATTGGTAGAAAATGTGCAGATTTAGTGAATCGATCAACGATAACCCAAATTATATCGTGACTACTTGATGTCTTTGCCAGTTTAGTGACAAAATTCATTGTAATCCTTTCCCACTTCCATCAGGGAATCTCAGGTTGTACTAGTAAACCGGATGGCTTCTGGTGACACTTACTGACATAGGTGTCAATCTCTGCCTTCGGGTCCTGATATATCTTATCCGATCTAGGATGGATAAAATACTTAGATTTGTGTGACTCATTCATGATCAAGTCCCTTAATCCTCTAAAACGTAGTAACCAACTCTGTTTCTCAATACAACCCGTCAAGACGAGTCTCAAACTCTTTGTTCATTCCACTGAGGTTTTCTTCCTTGATGTTTTCTGCCTTCATTGATTTGGCTTGTGCATTCAAAATTTGGGATGGAAGGTTGAAATAGATTGTCATCATTATGGCTCGAACTCTTAGCGGCTTGATCCTTTCCTTTTGGCTTAAGGCATCTGACACCACATTTGTCTTTCCCGGGTGATAGCGAATCTCACAATCGTAATCACTCAATAGCTTCAGCCATCAACATTGTCTCATGTTAAGCTCTTTCCGATCAAGAATATGTTACAAGCTCTTGTGATCAGTGAACACGACATAATTCGTGCCATATAAGTAGTATCTCCAAATTTTTTAGACCGAATACTACTGCTCCAAGTTTCAAGTTGTAAGTCGTATAGTTCTTCTCATGAATCTTGAGTTGTCGAGAAGCGTAAGTTGTGACTTTCTCCTTTTACATCAAAACTGCGCCCAACCATTTGTGCGAAGCATCACAGTAAACCAAAAAGTTTTCGCTTCCTTCGGGTAATGCCAAAATAGGCGCACTACACAACTTCTTCTTTAACGGATGAAAAAGATTCATCTTCCTTTTCTACCCAATCGAACTTCACGCTCTTCTGAGTTAACTTTGTCATTGGCTTGGCGATTTTTGAAAATTCTTTGATAAATCATCGGTAATAACCAGCAAGATCTAATAATTGACGAATTTCTGTTGGTGTCTTAGGTGATGCTCAATCCTTGATTGATTCACTTTTGGCAGGATCAACGTGAATTCCTTCACTTTTGACCGAGGTTGGAAGCCAAAATTCAACCTTGGAAAATTTAGTGTATAATTCCTCCTTCTTTAGCAGTTCTAGGATTTGCTTCAAATGCTCTTCATGTTCTTCCTTGCTCTTGGAGTAGATCAAAATATCATCGATGAAAACAATCACGAACTTATCTAAATATGGCTTGCACACCCGGTTCATCAAATCCATGAATATCGTTGGGGTGTTAGTCAATCCAAAATGCATTACTTGGAACTCATAGTGACCATAACGAGTCCTAAACGCCATCTTTGGAATGTCATCCTCTCGAAATCTAAGTTGGTGATAACCAGATATTAGGTCGATCTTATAGTAGACACTCGACCCTTGTAGTTGGTCAAACAAATTGTCGAGACACATCTTGAAAGATCCGTGTTTCTTTTTGACAAAAAAAAACTGGAGCTCCCGAGGGTGAAGAATTCGGTCTTATAAATCCTTTGTCAGAAAGTTATTGTAATTGAGCACACATCTCTTGCATCTCTGACGGGGCTAGTCTATACAGGGATCGTGCTATAGGTGCCGCACCAGAGACTATAAGTTGATTTGAAATTCAACTTGTCTTGTTGGTGAAAGTCCTGGCAAGTCTTCTGGAAAGACTTAAGGAAAATCCCGCACGATTAGCACGTCCTTAAGTCGCTTCTCCTTCGACTTGCCTTTTGTCTTCTTTTCAGTAATTTGTGCCAGAAAGACATGGCACACCTTCTCAATATACTTCTAAGTTTTGGTGCACGAGATGATGTTCAACCTCGAGTTACTTCCATCGTCGCTTCCATCTCCTTGAATCGTCAACACTTTGTTCCCATAGGGAATGCTGACAATCTTCTCGTCACAAACGATCACAACGTGATATTTTGACAACCAATCCATCATAATAATAACGTTGAAACTACCAAGCTCTACGGGTATTAAATCAATATTGAATGGGTGATCTAGCAAATTTATCTTGCAACCCTTGATTATGGTATCAGATCCTACGACCCATTCGTCAGCTAACTCAACGGCGTAATTATCGTCTAGTGCAGTCAGGACAATGTCAATAAGAGAACTAAAGGTAGTTAACACAAAACTCCTATAGGCGCCAAAGTCAAATAGAATAGAAGCATAGCGGTTATTGAGGAGAAACGTACTCGTGACAACGTTTTAATCTTGGTTGCCTTCTCCTCCTCTTAGGGCATAGGCTCTCCCATGATTTTCATTGTTTCCAGTTTGGTTTCTACAATTATGATTTTTCAGCTTCAGACACTTACTCTTGTAGTGTTTGTGTCTTCCACATTCATAGCAGGTGATAGTTCTTTGATTTGACACAAGGGCTCTCTGAGTCGTGGCAGTAACTGTCGTTTATAATCCCTTGTCCTGTGGCCAAACTTCTTGCACTTCCCACACTGCATAGTACACTGTCCAGTATGATGCAGCTTGCACTTGTTCCAATAAGGTAGAGTTCCAACATAATCCTTTTTCTCATTAGCTTAAACAGTGTATGCCCTTGCTACATTCTGTCATTTGAAGGGTGGTTGCTGCACACGGTTCTCCCGTGGATTGTTCTCCCACTTCCTCTTGTTCTCATCATTTTTAGCGACATAAGCACGCACTTTCTGATCCATTATGTTGCTGGCCATTTTGATGGTATCCTGAAGTCAGGTGGGTTTAGATGAGGTCAAATTCCCCTGAATGTTATTTGGGAGACCCTAGATATACCTCTTAATTTTATCCTCCTCCTCTGGGACCATCCTTAGACATAACAACGATAATTCTTGAAATCGTCGAGTATATCCGGTAACATCCGTACCTTTCACAAACAAGTTCCATAGGTCGCTTTCTAGTTTCTGGATTCCATTCCTTGGACAGTAAACCTCAATCATCAGCTTCATTAAATCCCTCCAGACATCTCATAAGCTTCATCAATACCAATAGTCTGAACATGGGAGTTCCACCATGTTAGAGCACCATCAACCAGGGTGCAAGTAGCAAACTTTACTTGCGAATTAATAGCAGAATTGATGATTTGAAACACGAACTCCATCTTCTTGAACCATCTTGCCAAATCTACAACCCCTTCGGTCCTTTCAAAGGTGTGTGGTTGGCAGTTAAGGAAATCCTGGTAGGTACAAGCCTTAGCAACGGGTGCAACTCCTCCTACACCTCAATTCACTTCATTATGATTTTCATCTTTATTCCTATTCTCATTTCCATTGTTTGAATTAGCTTCACGTGCTACCAACGCTTCAACACGCGTTGTCCGATTAGTTGTTCGATAACCTTTGGAGTCATTCCGAAATAAGTAGTCGGCATTTTTCTAAATAACGAAAAATATAATACATAGTGAGATTTTGTACGAAATGCAATCACCGTATACGATAAATAGGAATAATAAGATTATGATGAACAAGGATATTAATATGTAATAAAATTACGCCATGCCAAAAATAGATCAAAGATAACGCGATATGCAAAGAATAAAAGAGAAATATTAATACATAACAAATCATAACATAGATAAATGGTCGGTTACATCATCTCCCTAAGGAGTACATAATTCCTAATACTACTAGCATGGAACTCTAGCCGATAACGTAAATCGTAATGCAACAGGTCTAAGGACTATTGTCGAAACATCTGCACAAGAAGGTCTCTATCCTCCTAAGACTCTTTCTGTCAATGAAGTGAGCCATCTTACTATGTCTCAGCTCCTTAGTAACAAATCCTAACTGGTGCTTAATCTTAGCATAGGCATCTCTCTCAACCCTTAGTGTATCTCAAAGACTCAAATCACTAATCTCCAAAGACCTAACTCGCTCACGCAAGTTAGTCCTCTCAGTCTCAGCAATCTTTGCCCTATCCTTCAGGGCCTTCTGCTCCTCCTCCAACTCTTCAAATCTCATCATAGGCATCTCAAGCAAGTGCTCATACATGTTTAGAATCACCTTCGCATGCTCCTTTAGCCTCTCCTCAATAGTCGACTCAGCATAAACAGGTGGTACAACAGGCTCAGCCGCGACCTCATCAGGTGCCTTATCAGTATCATCAACATCTCCTTATAAAGTAAAACAGTAGGAGAACCTCTCAACCTCTTGCGAGGTGGTAAACAATCAGCATCCACATGTGATAAAGATGCACGAACTAGTGTTGCTGCTGGCATAGAAGCAACAAGGGACTTGCATCTCTTATGATATGGTCCAACTAAAGTAGATGTGTCTGATGCAGAAGAAGTCTTAGAAGATGAATGTGAAGTCCCGGATGATGATGATGAAGATATCTCTAAAGAAGACGATGAAGATGAATATGGCGATACTCTACGCCTCTTACGAGGTGATGGTGATGATGATGATGACACATAATGGGACCTCCTACGCTTAGCCGAAATACAGGCAGGAAACGAATGTACCCTCTTCCTTGCAGTCAACAACATACGCACCTCGTTAGGATAGGTACGGTATGGTCAACCGAAAGGAATCTCATGTCCAGGTAAAACAAGAAGAGCATGTCGACGAGGTGCAAATGGTGGTATATGTACAATCGAAAGTGGTGCAGGTGGTGCACTATCAATCTGAATGGATGGAGTAGGTGCAGTAGACGATGATGATGATGATGAACATGATAATACAGCAGCTCTTCATCGAGCTATGGTGGCCTCATATGGATCTGGTAGTGGTATAGACTGAGTAGATAGAGGCTCTACTACCTCAGATGGGTCATCTTCTGAGGGGTCCTCCTCGGACTCAGCCTCAGAAGGGTTAGACTCAGGGTCTGCCACAACATGATGTGAAGGTGGAGCCTCAGAGTTAGAGTCGTATAAAATAATAAGAGAAGCGGACGACTCCTTGGTAGAATCAGTAGAAACGGGAATAGCAGATGAAAACATGATGCTGCAACACGCAAAAGTTAATATAAATCACCTTTATGTACTTTTTCTCTGTGGACGGACAACCATGCTTTTGGCAGAACAGTGTTGACAACTGTTCTTCTAACAAGCCACTCTTCGCTATGTTAACTTTAGGTTGATAAAGACTTGTACTTATTCTTTCAAACATATCCCGCATTTTCTTTAGTTACTTAGACAATTTTCTAAGTCTACAGGTCTTTTTTTATTAAGGAGATCGAAAGGGATTCAGTAAACTTATTGCCACAACTCACTGAACCCATCACCTTCTTCTTTGGTTCAAGGACTTTATTCACCGAGTTTTGACTCAGTGAATGGTGAGTCTTTCTCTTAGACTTAGGTTGAACATCTTGAAGGCAACTCAATGAATGACTATTCATTCAATGCTTGATTAGTTTTTAAAGGTTATAAAACACATAGGATGTTTTCTATTCGAATTCTAAGATAAAGATCATTGAGCATTGAATTGGCCCAACAATCTCTACCTATTTGGATATAAAAATAGTCTAACTATTTTTTAGTGTAAGTGAGCAAAACAACTTCTTCTTATACTTAAGTTCTAGAACGCAAGGAAAAGAGACTAATAAATAAAAAACTTCATTAGTCATTAGCTACACAAGTTCTATCTATCTAGTACATAACATTACAAACAAATGGTAAGTACTCAGTCTTCCTTGAACCCCATTAACTCTAACTTAGCTTTCCTTGATAGGAGGGTGTGCTTTTCAAATCTCTGAGCTATCATTTCATCCATAAGTTTCACAAACTTCTGATTTTCAGCACACTTGTTAGGATACGCCATCATCTTATATCCAAGAAAAGTTGGTAGTTTCAACCTTGTAAATATCACTAACTCTCTCAAAAGCTTTGTCACCAAACTGATCAAAACAACAAACCATACTCAGGATTCTCAATCACCTTGTTTTTATTGAAGGCTACTCCTTCAAGGACTTGTCGGCTATAGTAGAGACTAGCAATCTAAACCTTGGCTTAAGTTCAACTGTCTTTCTCTTCCTCTGAATTGGTTTTGGAAGTGAGGGATCCGGAAGTTGTAAGGGAATTAATTCATAAATGTTGAGGCTTTTAGCAATGTCATCGAGTTACTTGTATTTTCGGCTAAAGGAGTTCAACAAATTAGGTACCACTGTATTTTTCTTCTTTATTAGAATATGACCCATCATATCCCACTCTTTCAGACCAAATATTGCCAAACTTTAATTCCTATTGTGTAACTTAAAGATCTCTGATTATTGTTTTTTTGTAATATTCTACTCGACACACATTTATTGTTTTGGGATGAATCTAAAGTCAGTGATTGTACCTTCTCTTTTTGTTTTAGTTATATTCCATACATACTTTTCATAGACTTTCTTTTTCTTTTCAGCTAAGGCTTAAAGTTTTTCACTGTGAATCATGAGAAGCTCAACTGTGATATGGGGGTGGAGACAACTAGTCATTTGTTCTTTACATGTGACATGGCTCAACAAGTTTCTCGGTTAATTATTCGATGGTGGGACGTTCCAGATTTGGAGATGGATTCGTATGGAAGCTGGAAGATTTGGATGGTTAATCTTCGAATGCCGTCTAAGAATAAAAATATGCTAGCAGGTGTGTTTTATGTGATGTGGTGGCTTTTATGGGCTTTTCGAAATAAGAAGATTTTTGAGGACAATGCTCCGTCTAAGGTGATGTTTTTTGATGATGTTATTTGTAAATCTTTTTATTGGTGTTGTTTTAGGAGTAAAGCCTCGTTTAGTTGGAACGATTGGCTTAAGAACCCATCCCTCATTTCTTTGTAATTGCTAGCTTCTTGCTAGTTTCTTAATAAAATCGCCGTTCCAAAAAAAAAATCATGAGAAGCTCAACTTGATGTTTAAGGATGTCCTTTCCACCCGTGGTGATTTGATCAACTTCTTTGACCTCTTCAGCTGGCACTTTAACAATCTCATATCTATTCAGCATCTCATTCTTAATCTTTTCTCCCCTTTAAATAATATCAATCACTTAATCATGTGTTAACTTGTCAATCCTTATATTATGGAGCTTATAATCACTCAGTTGAGGTTCGGATATGGATCATAGAAAACTTTCCTTAATGCTTTCACAAGCTTTGGAGGAGATTCGCTAGTTTATTTAGCAATACCCATACCTTTATCAACAGGTTTGGGTGTGGTGAATGATGATCCAACTGCTTGGGATTCAAGAGCTGATTGTTCAGGGATTGGGATGGCGAATTCAAGTACATTTGTTTCAAGGACAATAGACTAGATGGGGAGCCTGAGTAACTTTAGGTACTTTAATAGCTTTGGGTGTTGTCACTTATAGATCTTTCACAGCTTCAAGCTCTTTGAATGACTCGGGCTTAGTATTTTCAGAGATCTCAGTGATTATAGGTTCAGGACCCCCCTCAGGTTGAGAGAGAGTTTCTTGATATACAACCACTTAATTATTCTTCTAAATAAAATATTTCTTAGTATTACAAAAATACTTTATCTAATTTAATTTTGTAAAAAAAATGATTTGTTACATCTGTAAAAATGTAAAGTTTGAAGAAAAAACATTTTTTCTTAGATCACCCATCAATTTTAGTTTTTATTTGTTCATACCTTAAGTGATTTATATCGAAATGGAAATTTACGACTAATAACTTGTTTACGTTTATTTTTACGTAGAATGTTTTTACATTTTGTGATTATCAAAAAGTAGAGAAGTCGAAATATATCAATAATGTTTTTAGACATTATTTGTATTAACACATTTGGAACCAATGATGGTTTTCCCTTTTGGGACAAGAGCAAGTGTCCAAACTTTATTTTTATGGAATTGATTCAGTTCTTTTTGCATGGTATCAACCCACCCAGGATGGTATCAACTAATTAAACTACTCACTACGCATAATGATAAAATAAGCAAAGAAAAACATTTTATACTAAACTACACTAGTTAATTGAAAAAAGATAGAAAATTAAACCGAATTGAAGAGCTGCAAATAAACGATAACACCCGATTTAATAAGCTAAAGAAAATAGTCAAATTCTTTCTAGCTTATTAAACCCTTTAAATCAAAACAAACAACACAAACTGTTAAAATAAAACAGTTTACAAACACATTCTTTTCACTTGCAATATACTAGCTCTTTGTTTGAGATATAAACACACGATCCAAATTACAAACCCAACAAAACTACTTAAAAACCACAAAGGCCCAATGATAATTCTTTTGAAAACAGTTAACGGACAACTTAACTACTAGGAATTCAAAACCAACCCACAAAAAGCTACTGGAAATTCAAAATGAGACAAATATCTAATAAGCACTACAAATAAGCAAATGAAAAATAATAAGCACTACAATATCACGAATGAGATTCAATAAGCTAGGCGAATTCAAATCTAAATAAGCTAGGATAATCACTTATAAGCTAACGAAACTAAACTTAAATAAACTCTACCAGATTTAAACTAAACTAGAAATTGATCATGAAAGAAACTTTGAAGGAAATAAGCACTAACCAACATATAAATAATAAATGAAAACTTTTGCAAACTATCTAAGCTCGAACAAAAATAAATAAGCTATTTAGTAGCTTATTAGATCTAAACAAAGATCTTTTGGAACATCAACGAGCATAAACTCAGAAATAAGCTAAGTGGAAGCTTATTTGAGAATAAGATTTTAAAAGAATAGAAAGAAAAAGGACAAGTAATAAGCACTTTAAACATAAAACATCATCTTCATTAAGCCAAAACAAATCTTGTTACGTAAACGAAATAAGCTGTAAAACAACAGATTACATTAAGCTATAAAAGACAAATAAGCTAAAAACTAACTACAATAAGCTGAAAATAAAAATAAGCTAAACTAATATTAATCTACTCCTAAAACTAGCCACCCCAAAGTGAGGGGGAGTTGGATCCATTTATAGCCAAAAGTGAGGGGTGATTTTTGTAATATTGTTCCTCTACCGCCTCATTCAATGAGCCAAGACTAGTATTCATGTACCCTCGGATCATCAAAACTGCAGGATGTTCCAGCCGTAGATAGAGTGACACGTGGGCCTT
This sequence comes from Tanacetum coccineum, assembly GCA_026074375.1. NCBI lineage: Eukaryota > Viridiplantae > Streptophyta > Magnoliopsida > Asterales > Asteraceae > Tanacetum > Tanacetum coccineum. The sequence goes on from BQNB010044460.1 coordinate 44,025, forward strand.
GGAATAGCGTACCTCGTACGCAAATAAATCTACACAGTTGGATCATTTTGAAATGAATATGAATTGAAGATGTATCTTTTGCCTTGCCACGCGGCTTGTCCCCATTCGATCATTTCAAGATAGTGCAAGGTCACGTGATAAGATGGATTTAATTTGAGGCACATGCCTCATGACATCACCCACATCATATACATATACATCAGTTTTGTTTTTTATTTTTTTATGTTGGGCTTAATCTTGGGCTTTTACTTGTTTGGGTTGATCCGGCCCACTAAGTGGGTTACGGAACTGGCCTAATAAGATCTGATGGCACTGTTGGACTCGTATTCTTGCGCTCTTTCCAATGTCATGCTCGGGGACTTTTCACGACTTTGTCTTGATTTTGAATAATAGGCACTCTTAATCGCGACGAACCCGTAAATACCTGTTTTTGCTTCGTTTTCAATCAGTTTTACCTGCAAGACATAAAAATACCAAACAAACATATTTGCAAGATAATTATCCATATTTTAGCATTTTTAGTCTGATTAATAGTGTTTTACGGGGTATAAACGATGTGTGTTTTAGCACATATCAGATTCCCCCACACTAAGCCATTGCTGGTCCCACACGCAATGTATATAAAACAATCCCAGAAATAAATAATTTAATCCCCTTTTAACTTATGACCCCTCACAATCAAACAAGAACATAAAAGGTCCATTAAAAGGTTCAAAAATCATTTAGTTCGCAAGCACCCCCCGTTTTAACCATTTATTAAATAACAAAAACTACGATAATGTTTTTTATAAAATTTATTTAAAAGGCATTAAGAATAGGAGTTCATCATCATTGATTTTTCGCGATCCCCA
>BQNB010044461.1:0-44874 GCA_026074375.1 Tanacetum coccineum
TTTGTCTTTTTGTTGTTTGACTTTGTTTGACCAAAGGTTGACAGAGGTTGACCACTTTTGACTTTGATAGCTTTCTCTCGGCCTTTTGCGTGCTCTTCCGTTCTTGTGTTCGTATTTGCCTGTTTTTGACCTGTTTTCTTGTGATTTTTGTTTTATCCATACCTGCACATACAAAACACAAAAACAAGCATATCTTTGCCATTTTTATTATGTTTTTTGTCTTTATTGGGTTTATTTTGATATAAAATAGATATGTGTTTTCACACATATCAGGCATCTCACTTGTTGATGATATGTTTCTAGATCTTTGACATGCATCACATCTTATTACGTAATCTTTAGCATCTTTAAAGATGCTAGGCCAAAATAATCCTACTTCATAGACTTTTCTTCCAGTAATTGATGCACTATGATGACCCCCAGTTGATCCAGAATAACAATGTGCCAAGATTTCACAGATTTCATCTCCAACAACGCATCGTCTCGTTATATTATCCGGGCATAGCTTGAATGTGTATGGTTCATCCCAAAAAATAATTTTTTACTTGAGATAAAAATCTTCTTCTTTTTTCAGCTGTTCAATTCGGAGGCACAATCTTTCCAACGATATAATTAACATAATCAGCATACCATGGTTCGTCCTCATTTAACTCGGTTTTCAATATCATAAGATGTTCGTCGGGAAACTTTTCAGCAATTTCCTCTTCTGCGAATGTTCCCAAGTTTGGGGTCTCGAGTCTTGACAAATGATCCGCAGCTAAGTTCTTTATCCCTTTGTATCCTTAATCTCAATGTCAAACCCTTGAAGAAGCAGAACCCAACTTATAAGCCTTGGTTTGGCATCCTGTTTGCTAAACAAATACTTCAAAGTTGAATGATCAGTATAGACTATGATTTTTGATAAGATAAGATATGGGCGAAACTTATCAAAAGAGAAAACAACTGCAAGAAGTTATTTTTCAATGGTGGTGTAATTCTCTTGGGCATTATTTAGAGTTTTGGTGGCATAATAGATTGGTTTAAATTTCCCGTCTATTCATTGTCCTAACACAGCTCCAACAGCGAAGTCACTAGCGTCGCACATTAATTCAAAGGGCACGTTCCAATCGGGAGATATTATGATGGGCGCAGTGGTTAGTTTTTCTTTCAAAATGTTAAACGCCTTTTTGCAATCATCAAAAAAATCAAACTTCACGTCTTTCATTAAAAGCTGGGTCATTGGTTTAGAAATCATGGAAAAGTCTTTTATGAACCTTCGGTAAAATCCAGCATGCCCTAGAAAGCTTCTCACCCCTTTCACGTTTGTTGGGTATGGCAATTTAGCTATCACATCGATTATAGCTCTATCAACCTCAATTCCAGACCTATAAATTTTGTGTCCTAAAACAATCCCTTCTTTTACCATAAAATGACATTTTTCCCAATTCAGCACAAGGTTGGTGTCTTCACATCTAGCAAGCATCATGTCTAAATTAGCTAGACAACAATCAAAAGAGTTACCGAATACCGAGAAGTCATCCATGAATACTTCCATAAAGTCTTCCACCTTGTCGTGGAAAATTGTCGTCATGCATCTTTGAAAAGTAGCCGGTGCGTTGCATAATCCAAACGGCATTCGTCGGTAAGCAAAAGTCCCATAAGGACAAGTGAATGTTGTCTTTTCTTGATCTTCGGGTGCGATCAAAATTTGGAAGAATCTTGAAAAACCATCAAGAAAACAGTAATATTCATTCCCACATAAACGCTCTAACATTTGATCAATAAAGGGAAGAGGGAAATGATTCTTTGGAGTTGTATCATTGAGTTTACGATAGTCGATGCACACTCGCCATCCTATAATTGTGCGAGAAGGAATTAACTCATTATTGTCATTCAGAACTACAGTCATCCCTCATTTATTTGGAACCATGTGGATAAGGCTGACCCACGAACTATCCGAGATTGGATAGATCAGACCTGAATCAAGTAGATTTACAATCTCGTTTTTCACCACGTCTTGGACTTTGGGATTTAAACGCCTTTGGGGTTGAATGACCGGTTTGTAGTCATCTTCCATTAGATTCTTGTGTGTGCAGTACGATGGAATGATTCCCTTGATGTCCGACATTTTCCAAGCAATTGCCCCCTTACGTTTCTCCAATACTTGCAGAAGTAACATTTTCTCCCTTTCGGACAATTTAGATGAGATAATTATAGGAAAAGATTTGTCTTCATAGAGGTATGCGTATTCTAAGTGTTGAGGCAAATTTTTTAGCTCAGGTTTCTTCTCATCGATCTCGTTAGCGCTAGCCGAATAAAGTTGTTCCCTCTCAACTTTATTGGGTTCTGCCATTTTTTACGCAACTGGATACGGCGTATTGATAGCTTCGATACACCGTATTGAATCAGAGTCATCAAAAGCTTCGTATTCACAACTTTCAAGGTCTGATTGTTCAATTAATTTCTCCAGCCCTTTTAATAAAAATGAATCAGTCGTATCGTTTGCCAGTAATTCCTAGGCCTCTGCATTGATTGTGTTGTCCAAGTCATCAACCCCGTAGCATTCATCATCTTTGGCTGGTGATCTCTTGATTGATTGGTCCATGTAGAAGATTACTTCATCGTCCCCTACCTTTAGCATTATCTTTTTATTAAACACATCTATCATAGCTCGAGTAGTTGCCAAAAATGGTCTTCCTAAGATTATAAGAACTCTAGAGTCTTCGGGCATATCTAAGATAACGAAATCTATCGAAAGGACGAATTTATCAACTTTTATAAGCACATTTTCAACTATTTCTCTTGGGTATTGGATTGACCTGTCTGCAAGCTCCAAACTCATTCTAGTAGCTTTTGGTTCCCCTAACCCGAGTTTTTCATACATCGTGTATGGCATCGAGCTTATACTAGCTCCCAGGTCTGCTAACGCATTATTAATATGTAAATGGCCAATGTCCTAAGGAATAGTAAAACTCCCTGGGTCTTTTTCTTTTAATGGAAGCTTGTTTAATAATACTGGTGAGCATCTTTCATTCATAGTAATCATACAAGCTTCTTCGAGTCTGGCCCTATTTGTTAGCAAACCTTTCAAAAATTTGGCATACTTTGGCATTTAAGCGAGTGCTTCGATGAAAGGCAAATTGATGTGGAGTTGCTTCAGGTTTTCCAAGAACTTTTTCTGTTGAGCCTCTTCTTTTTCTTTTCTCAATCTTCGGGGAAAAGGGATGGGTGGCGTTTGTACTTCACTTGTTGGCTGAACAACAGGTTCATCGGTCTTCTGAGGTTGGTCTTTGGTAAGGACTTCGTTTGATTCAACTGGTTCGTCATGATTTATTACTAGGGGTTCTTTGGTATGTATATTGGTGTCATTATCTTGAACATCTTGAGTCGTTGTTTTTCTCCCTCTAGTAGTCACTCCTTTAACTTCCAGATCTGATATTGGAGTATTATTGATCACTTTCAACAATCCTTGTACCTCGAACCTGAGCTCGCTTAACGAATTGTTTCTTTCTTTCAATAATAGCTCATTGTTCTAAATTCATGGATGAATGCTCTCATCTCCTCTTGCTCATGTTTTTCTTCGTCGATAAATTTGTATAACATTTCTTACATCGTTAATCTCCTTTCTAGGTAAGTAAAATGATATGGACGAAGTCCAAAGGTTCTTTCTGAAAAATAAGACATGATTCAAAGTAAAGTTATTCTAGAGAAATAGACTTGCAAAGATTTTGAAAATTTCGGTCAATACGTCGTATACAAATAATCGGATACGTCGTATTGCTGAATCAGAACGGATACGCTGTATTGGTCAGAAAGTTAGATACGCCGTATTCAATGGAAGTGGATACGTCGTATCGAGTTATCGACCAGAACAATGTATTAGAGAAAATAATTAAAATACGCAAACAATACAAGAAAACAATTAAAGACAGAATTATACACTAATCTATATTACACTAATCCTAAGGGTTAGATCTAATCTAATGCTAAAAACTAAAAATATCAAATAAAAATCAAGATTAATTCTCACTCCCCGGCAACGGAGCCAAAAACTTGATGTGTCGTTGCGTGGTGTTAAATTATGATTCAAGTTTTAAATTTATATTTTGCCCACCTAACCGAAAACAACACTTTAACGACAGTGTACCCGGTCGGTGGGAGTTTCGTGGTAAGTAGGGTGTCGATCACTAAGAGCGAGGAACACTTTCAATTTATTAATACTTTGGTTTTTCTAATCTAAGTTAGTCTAATCTATGCTAAACCTATGTTAATCCTAAATCTAATGGATAAGGGGGGTTTTCAGCCTGAGAGACTGGCACGGGTTTTGTGGTGACTAAAACCAATTCAAGACACTAAAACACACGCAAGCAAATTAACAGAAGATAAAAGAGCGGTCTAGCCAAATATAAGAAAACTGTATTAACCATTATTAATCCAATCAGAACGTTGGTTTATTTATTAGTGCAATGAATACTTATCTCGAAGCGGCATATCATTCTTAAGACTTCGGCGTTACTTCTTCCTAAGACCTAAACACGTAAAATCCTGTCACAATTAAACGCATCCGCATATAGCATCCTTATCTGCTAATTATAATCTATCTTAGGGATTAAGGCAATGGTGATCTTGTTAAATCTTAGCTCATAGAGACTTTACCCACTTACTGCTTAACCGCTCTTTATATACTAGTAGTTCACTGTCTGAGTCCTTACCAATGGAATAAGAACGTACTCGTTGATACCAAGTCACCTTATGGATCAACTAAGCTCACTAAACTAAAGGCAAGGATAGGTCAACATTTTTGATCCTATGATTCTAGATATATAAATTGCAATATGGAGAGATATCCCGAACTCTTAGCCTACGCCCAAACAACACCCAAGTTGCAGCGCATTAAATATGTAGGACTAGACCCGGTTGAATGATAGGTCGCATACTTAAGCACGTAAACAAGTATGATGATAAACATAAACAAGCAATTCAACGATAAATTAAGAAATTGAGATAAACAAACCAAACATTAAGATCTTCATAACAATGGCTAATACTCGAAGGTATTAGCCTTCAAACGTCATAATTAATACAAAAGCAATGATTTAGCCAAGGTAAACTATCCGAGTTAACAAATGATAACAAAAACTAAATGATTACAAGAGTATAAGAAATTACACGTTGTCTCCTATGAAATTAATTACGTTGCTCGACCTCTTCTGCTCTTTTTCTCCTCCGAAAATCAACTTTTGTGGTTTAGGTATCGAGAATATGATTTAGCACACCTAAAACTCATTTTTGAGTTTTCTATTTATAGGGCCTGGAGTCGGTTCGATACGGCGTGTCCAATGTCTTGGATACGGCTTATTTGGGGTTTCTTAGAGTAGGGACCACGTTTGATATCTTCTAGAATATTTAATTCTCATATAGCTTGAATACGGCATATTGCCTTCTTCTGGATACGGCATATTAGATCTTGTTTCCTTTGTGGTCTTTAGTGAGTGCAGGCACAAATACGCCATATCTTCCTTGATCGATACGGCATATTGGTTGTCAGAACAGTAATCTTTAAAATATCTTCGTTTAAGCTCCAGAATGCGTGCTTTTTAGTTAACTTTCACCAAGTGCTCCATAATTACTGCAATTCTCAAATATAAATGATTAAGTAACAAATCTTTGCAATAATTATACAAAATGGGTTAATTACATGGGATAAATGATGCTATAAAATAGACGTTATTTGATGTCATCAATCATTCATCAACTTGGTTAGGTTACCTTAGTCGTTCTCTATCACGTTTGTATTCTTTACAATGGCTATTGGCTAATACCTTTAGGTATTTTCCATGCTTATGATAATTTAATATTTAGTTTATGTTTATTCTGATTGCATCTTGTAAATTGTGTGTTGTCTAATGTTTATCATTTTATACTCGCTTATGTGCTTAAGTATGCGACCTATCATTCAACTGGGTCTAGAAAGCGGACCAAATGGACTAGATATCGGGATAGCTCTCCATATCGTGATTTATATATCTAGAGTAATAGGATCACAAGTAACGTGTTGTCTTTACTCCTGGTTTAGTGAACAAGTTGGACTAGCAGGTGACCTAGGATCAACAAGTGACGTTCTGATTCCTTGAGTAAAGATCAGGGCAAGTGGACTACTAGTATATAAATTGCCGTTAAGCATTAAGTTAGTAAAGTCTCGTTGAGCTAGGATTCGATAAGATCACCATTATTGTCTCTTAAGATGGATTATAAACAACCATGAAGAGGTTTATGCGGATTTGGTTAATTGCGACATAATTGCCAAGTCTATGTCTTAGGAAGAAGTACCGCCTACGTCTAGGAATGATATATCAACAATGAAACAGGACAATCATTGCACTTATAAACTAAACCCTGCATTATATTAGATTAAACATGGTTAGTACGTTTTCCTTACATTAGGCCTGGCCGCTTCTCTATCTTTTGTCTATTAACTTGTGTGTGTTAATTGTCATCAAAACCTTAGGTTAGATAACTAAACCTCGTGCCAGCCTCTCAGGCTGAAAACTCCTATTTGCGTAAGTTTAGGATTAACTTAGGTTTAACATAGAATAGAATAATTTAGGACTAACATAGATAACTAAAATACTGACAGATTTAAGTATTAACGCTATCGCTCTTAGTGATCAACACCCTACTTACCAACTAAGCTACATCTGATCGGGTACACTGCCCGTTAGTGTTGTTCTTTGGTATAGTCGGCAAAATATAATAGTAAAACTTGATAACATAAATTACCTACGCACAAGGACACATCAGTTATTGCTAGGAACCTTCAAGGGTTCTCTAAAGTGTTATATGCTTAAATTACAGAAGATAACTAGGTAAAGCATGATGAAGCTGTTGCCTCCTGTAATGACTTGAAGGCCGAGATTGCTGGATTTCATAATGCCACTCATATAGCTGCTGAGAACACTGATACGCTCTAAGGAACTATGAGAAGATCTTACTTCAGTTCAAAACTCAACATGTTGAAGGGTTGAATAAGATCCTCACAAATCTTCAATCTGTTTAAGATGATGTCAAGGATGATCCTGCCATGAATGTTAAGGTGCTTGAAGCCACTGATGCCTATATCCAAAATTCAGTGAAGCTCACTGAACTGACTTTTCACATGAAGGAACTTACTAAAACCTACAGACTGAGCTCCACCAATTTATCCAACCTTGTTGAATTGCCCAGGGAAGCAAACATCCTAGGTATGAAAAACACTTTGGAATCCATTTTAGAATACCATCAATGCTTAGAAGCTTAATATGTTGAATTGTTGCGTTTAAGATCTCTTGCCTGGAATGTTGGTGCGCAGAGTCTGACCAAAATTAAGGATCAAGATCAAGGAAAGTACCATCATAGGTCATGATATTGCCACTCTCAAAACCTTGAAACTGCTATATATCAAGGCCAATGTTGACTGTGATTTTTTGTGCTTTAAAGGGAAAACCTGTTTCTACCCCCTCAAGAGTGTGGCCAGTGCGCCATACGAGACTTGCCCATCATTGACGGTAACTGAGGCTGGAAGTTCAGATCAAATGGAGCAATAGACTCATCTATGATAAAAACATCAGGATTTACACTTACAAGTACTCACAAGGCTCACAATGAGAAGCTTAAGAGGAGAGTTGATCAGAGGAGGAAGAGGTTTGATAATATGTGTGGTTTGTCAAACAATAGATAAAAGCCTGATAGAAATCACTGAAATATAGTCATATCAGATAATAAAGAACAAAACCAGTTACAATGTACAGTCTACAAAAACAATGACCCAAGGAATCTTTGAAGTTCACAGTGAGTCGTCAAGTTTGGTGAGTTGGCTTGATGTGATAGGATGAAACATAAAATGTTATCCTTCTAAAGAAATAAACAAGTGTGTTGGTGAAATGATGGACTCCCTGAGTAAGAAGTATTTGAGGCTGAAGAAAATCCCAGAAGAGCTCGGGTTTGACTTATCTCTTCCACTACATAAACTAGATCCTTCACCCCACAAAGAAAAAGAGAAGGTAATGATGCTAGACTTATGGAAACATACATTGCTGGCCTACTTACTTCCTGGAGGAGTTGAATCTGTGAATCTTGTGATTGAGGAACCTGAGCATGGAAGATAGTATCATCAAAGAAGTTTGTGTGTTCAATAAGATTTGCATGTCCGTGTTTAGAATTTATCTATAGCATAAACTTTTGATCATCTTTTATCATCAAATAACTCAAGACAGAATTATCTTTTAGAGTTTCGCAATCATCCAACTGTATATTACAATGCAACAAACACAACAAACAGGGGTTTTACAGTTGAGAGTGCAATTCGCTTTTATACATAATAGTGATCATAACTTATTGATTGCAAAATGAAGCTTTTAAAGAAATGGAAAGGACTTACGAGCATACAAATATCTCATCTCCGCGTATAAATCAAAATATATTGTCAGCAACAAAACAACTACTTATGCTTTCCGTGTAAAATAAAAACATATCCACGAATCCAATAATAATGCAAAACTAAAAAGAATACCTACACCATTACGTTGAGCAGGCATTCTAATCGTATCTGGATCTATAAATCACCCAAACCCAGTAAACAAATCAGCGCTATCTTCAAATATAATCGATCAGTTAGAAAAAACAGTCGAGAACGTATAAGACGAGCATACCAAGGACTGCATGCGTTTTTAAACAATGGACCATCTGACACAAAGGGCGGACATTTAGACATTTATGTGTGAAGAAAGACAGCGGTTGTTACCTAGTTAATAACGAGACGCAACGAGCCCCCCGCCAGCTACGTTTAGAACGAAGATCGGGCCCAGAAAGATTTATCCATTTTTATAACCAATTACAACCAAAAAATGGTTTGGCTCAATAAAACCCAAAAAACGACATATGAAAGTGCAAAGTGATCCTCTGTAATCTGGTAATATGCTTATAACGAAGATTACTTAGAGTTATTCGGAGTGTTGTTTTCTAGAGAGCTTAACAAGTGTCGTAGCAGTCAAGTTAGTATCTAAATAAGTATATCTTATGATTATGTTATTCATTAAACCAATCAAAAACATTCTACTATTCTTTTCTTCACTTATATAAATGAAACTTAAATAAAATCATTAACATTGACTCAAGACGAAAACAAGTTGGTATTGCAATAAATAGAAATAATGGTGAGCACTATTCGCAAGTGATCTCTCTACTTCTTTCTCGGCTATAATGGAACCATATTTTCTGCTTTGTAAACTCACATGCACTTGAAATGCGCGCAAATATATCAACTAGATATACCCGATATCATCCATAACCATGGCTCACCAATGACTCTCACCGAGCTAGTCAAAGCCCTTCCCATTAGTAGCGAGAAATCCCAATTCGTCTATCGACTAATGCGGATCCTTGTTCACTCTGGTTTCTTTACGATCAAAAGTATATCTAAAACTGATAATGAAGGCTATTTGCTAACTCATGCGTCACGTTTACTTCTATAACAAGGTGCTCTTTAAGCTGCAGGTTTGTGTGGGTATGTCAATATCAATTAAATAAATATTCGGCTGAAGTATCGTGAGCCTATGGGGGCACCCCGTATACACAGAGGATTACGTTTATTAATGTTTTAATATATTTATTGTATATTGATTATATATTAATATGTTTCACGAAATAATTAAAAGGTCTCTTAAGGTTTAACGTTAGACGGATATAATTAATTATTAGGGATTATTAACAAGTAAGAGGGACTTGTTAGTACGAAAAACCAAAAACCCGTGAGGTGTTGGTTTGTTGACCGGTCAAACAAGGAAAAAAAGAGGAGGTTTACGACAGTGTCTTTTTTAGCAAAAAAAGGGGAGTGTAGTGTTTGAGTATGACTTGGAGAACAAGTCTTGTGGCTATATATACATTCATTCGGTAGATATAAGGGGATATAACTTTTATGTCAAAGTCAAACAACACATTATATCCCTATATGATTACTACCAGAAAGTAAATTCGCATGCCATGATTTTACATGCAATTCTGATTATGCATGTTATTTATATTCATGCTATGCATATGCATGTATGATATATACATGCAAAGCTTATTCCCTTTTTTCTTTATCCAGTTGCGATCGTTAGAAAAATAAAACATGGGTAGTGATGTTTGTTGGTTCGATGCTTAAGATCAAAACAAAGGAACATAGTGTTTGGTTGTTTTGATAGTGAAGGATAGGAGATACTAAGCACCTCTAGCGTATCTCAGTGACGTGTAGTGTATGCAACACATAGAGGTTATTCCTTTGAAAATAACTTTATTAGTTTGCGTGGTATTCTATTTATACACACGCGTATATTCAAGAAGGTGGTTTCATTTATTGCTAAAAGGTACACACTTCTTGATCCCTTTGTTAATTACATATTCTATACGTGTTTATGTTTTCCGCTGCGTACTCGTGATATATTTAATGGTTAAATAGATGTAAAAACCCAACAGTGGCATCACGAGCCATCGTATAGAATTGTAATTACAAAGAATAAAATTGGACAAATTAAGGTTTCGTGATTAATTTAATGCCCCGCTGGGCGTTTTCGTTAAAATATTTGATCTTGATGGTTAATAAAATTAATTAGACGGAATCTAGGTTGTATGCAATTTTATATAAAACTCAATGTATTAATTGTTAATCGTTTTAAGTTTTTGTTAATTGTTAATGGAGATCCATGATAAAATCATGCAAATTTATCATGGATTAATATTTAAATCTTGATAATTTGTTAAAAGGATTTGGTTTAAATATGATCAAGATTCACATAATTTTAAATATTTTCTGAATTGGTAAGATCCATGATTCAAGAATTCGGGAAGACCTTTATTATTGAATTAATGGGGCCTATAATAGTTAAAAGATTTATGTGCTATGTGGTGTATATTTGTATAAGGCTTAGCCAATCGGAGAAGTATGATTGTCGATGAATGTGGGCGGAGTATATAGGACGAAGGAGCCTTATATGAATATGTGCATGTTTTAATTATTAGATAATTAGGATCATATTTTAATGTTGCATGCTTATTTGTTAAGTTCGCGTTGTAAATAATGGTTATTTATGTGAGTAGTTAAGTTTTTTTGTTTTATTTTAAGTTCTTGACTTGTGAGAAAATAAAAGGGTTTTTCGGAAAACAAACATAAACATGACTAATGATTATCGAAATAAGCCTTTATTATGGACTATCTAATGCAAAAAGTCAAAAGTGGATTCGGCTTACATCCGATATAAAATCTTCCATGACTAGACTAAGCTTTTTATAGTTTGTAATGTATTCTTTTAATCAAGTTTTAATTTTATCAATGGACGTAATTTGCAAAAGTGATATAAATGAGTTGTAAGGACAGGGTTCGGGGAGACTCACTCAAGGACTTCGGTATTGTAGACACCATTACCCTATAGTATACCTGACTACGTTGTAGTTTAATTTACCTTGCATACTATGTAGGAAGCGCGTATGGTCTAGGTTTGTAATTGATTTTTAATCATTCGTGTTTAATCTTTTCCCGCGATAAAAGGCAAATTCTTTATGTTTAAAAGATACGTTGAATCAAGTCATTTTAAGGTCTCACTATTTATGTATAAGATGCGATGATAATAGAGGTGATTACGTAATTATAACTTATTTGATTAAAGTTTTATTAAAATCTATGATACGATGATGTATGCAGATTGCTTCTTCGTAATATTTGACACGTCAAATAAAATACCCTTTTTGCAAACTAAGTTGTTTCACATCTAATTGTAAAAACCTTGTAGATTGCTCTTTACTATGCTGTGCGTGTGTGATTTGCAGAGCAATGGTGATTTACGCTTTTCCGTGGACGGTGAGTGTTACATAATCCACAGGTTTTTGATTGGAGCGAAACTTAGCGTTGTTGTGGTTAGATCCTATTAAACACGCGGACATAGATGGGATTGAAAATGCCTTACGTAAGAATGTTTTGTATTAAAGTAAGTCCCATATGGTTTGAGTTTATCAAATGTTGTGAATTATCAATCGTTGATTACACTTTTGAATTACATGCTCATCACTAGCAAGATCAACTGATGTGTGGTGGTATGTCAATAGGATACTAACCTTAGAAATTAATTGTTTATTTGAATAAAACATGCGTAGTTAATTTCTCAAGGTGTATTATCGAAAATACTAAAATTGAATTTGTGATTCTTAGATTAATAGTATTGAAGCAACGATAAAAACGTAAACAATGTTTGTTTCTTTATACAAAGAGTCAAAACCGAGCTCCTTTCCTTGTAAGGTACATGAGACTCATTCCTATATCTTTCTTGCTCCGGATTAGTTATAATAGGAAACGTAGAGAATGTCCTATGTAATCAAATCATAGCAAGCTTAAAAGTTAGTATATTGATGACTTATATTGTCATGATAGAATTTCATGGTGATTATTTGAATGATATGAGAAGACATATAGATAACTAGAGAATATGTTCTTTAAGTTATAAAATGGTAAACATCTTAATGTAAGATGTAATTATAAGTTCTTGATTAGATAAATTCCATTATTACCGCAAAATGGTAAAAGGCAAACTGGATAATGTATCTAGATGTTTGATCATTAATCGCACTAGAGAATTAAGGAGGAAAATTGCCTTGTTTAAATTTTCACAGTTAATAAATAGCTTGATGGATAGTCCCTAAATCTACGCTGTGTAGAATTTTTAAAGTCCCAAGTAATTGGTTACTAATTTAGATTTCAATAGTAGTTAGAAGTATAAATAGATCACTATTTGTTTTCACTGGTTATGGAACACTTGCAATGTTGTCAAATCCAGTGGGAGCATCCCGATTATTTCTGAACAAGACATTCATGTGATGCTGTCAAATTCAGTGGGAGCTACAAGGTCTTTATCTGGTAGATAAACGCTAGGAATCTATTTCTTGTTTATCTTGAGTTATTTTTATAATTTTTCCGGATATAGGAGAATAACTCTAGTGTTTTTAATGATAGGTTGTGCACTATTTCTACTTAACAAAGTGGTTCAATATCTACCTTGTAACGCTAATATCTGTGAACTTTTTATTGTACAAAATAAACAAACGACGCACCTCGTGTTGTTTGTTACATGGTTTGATGGTTGTCATGCACAAGTGGGGAGAAAGTCTTTATTGTGGTGCAAGGTACAAAAGCATGAAGAATTTACAATATGATTAAAGCGTTCTCTTTGACGTAAGGTAAGAAAAAATATGTCGAGATATGAATTAAAGACTATTCAGTAAAATGTTTATTGTGTTTTTGGAATGTCCAAATGAATGAAGTAATCTTAATTGATGGCATGTTTACTTCAAGTTTGAGGTTTTTATGTGCTTTGGAATGTCCCAATTAAATGAAGTAATCTTGATTAACTTAAAATTTTTATTGAAGTCAAGAGTTGGCGTTCAGAGTTGCTTTAGTTAAATATGTTTATGTTTAATGTAAATTAATAAACATGAAGTCCTTTAAATGTTGCTATAAAAGACTTATAACATAAAGTAAGTTTTATCCTCTAGCTATGGACATGAACAAGTTTCTTGAATTGGATCTACAAAGCAAAATAATGATTGTTAACATGGATAGAGTTCTTGAACTAGTTAAAGCCGTATACATTATTGCATGCAAATAGGTTTTTAAATATTAATATAATTCAAATTTCGGTTTGACACAATGTAGATGAAGTTGGACCTAAAAAAGTATCACAGTTGTGTCTAAAAGAAGATTGTAGTATCAAAGTGACTCACAAATAAAATTACTCATTATGAATAGCCAACAAATTCATGGCTTTATGGTCTAGAGTGTTGAATCAAATTCTTTGAAATTATTGATTTTGAATAACTTAAAATTTCCTCCAGAATCTGTAAGGTTTTGAGAATTGAAGTTGTCTTCTATTATACTCACATATATCTCCAAACTAGATGGTTAATAAGAAATCTAAAATTTGTGAATGTCTTATGAAGAATGATATTACAACTAAACTCAGGAGACAGAGGGTCATGATGTATTTGTAATGCTATTGCATGCTAAGAATTATAGGAAGAGTCTTTAATTACAAGGCAGTGGGAGCATTGTTAGTTCTTATAAGTAGATAAAAATACAAAATACGATAACCTTCTTAATACACTAGTGAAGAATGTCATTCGAGGCTTTAAATGTTTAACCTTAGAATGATATAATTTTGCGTTCATTAGATCCGTAAAGTTACCTCAATTACTTGATTGTAAATGTTATATCAATATGAGGAATATGGAATTACATGATTCGTGGTGAACCTGTTAAAGATGCATTATTGAATTTTAAATTTGGTATCATGGTGAAACCATTAAGATGCATTGTTGAATTTGATTAATGACTCAAACTATGAATGTTAAGATGTTGTCACAAGATAATCAATTTAAAGTTGATTGATGTTTACATAAACGGTTAGATCTGTGAAGTGAAAAGAGTTTCGTCAAAGAAAATGAAAAACCCAAGTGGTTGGTTCTTGGTTTCAAAACTCATAGGACAATGTTGTACAATATTTAATGCATGTATTAAGATAGGATTTTAATCATACTCAAGCAAATTGGATTGTGATTATATATCTTTCTATGCGCATTAATTATATTAAAGTTGATTGATGCTATACTATGTTCATATAGATGAAATATGACAATGGAATTTAAAACTCTTCCTTTGATGATTACTATTGCGAGGACGAAGAGTAATCAAAGGAGTTTATGAATTCATATAATCTTTATGAAGTGTACGAGCGGCAAGAATCCAAGAATGGATTATTGCAAGCATCTAGGAGATCTAATCGTTATGTATTATTGTTAGAAATAAAGATAGAACTCTGAGTATTCCTAAAGCTAGTGCGAGTATTTATGTTCGGTTTCCTTCACCTGAAAGGGTTTTGAGATTATTATATGTACAACCTTGTAACTAATAAGTTGACATTGCTTTAAAACATATGTGATATATAAGTCTAACACAACATGACATATCATTTAGAATGTCTAAATGGATTCATATCTTTTGATAAGATAGAACATGAATGAAATCTTAAGTTGGACTAAAGAATTCATTATGCATATCATATTGTGTAGAAAAATTGTTGTATCATGCATAAATGCAAGATGATTTGACAACATTGGTATTTATCGAAAATTAGTAGAATAATCATTGAATTGAATATTTTAATAGAATATGTTTGGATTTGAGAAATCATTCCTAGATTATGGATTTGTCCTAGTTAATTACAAAAAGTTAAGGATATATTTTTGTGACATTTTATTGTGCATTGAAGAATAAACAATGAATTGGTTCATGAGTTAGGCGGTGAACCTCCTCAAACATTATTAGGAGAGATTATTCAAAAGGTTTACGATTTTAATGGCATGGGATGTTTATGTACTCGGATGCTAATCTAATTGAGATGACACTCAATACTAGTTATGGTATGATTCATTGTAGATAGGAAGACCATGTGGACTAAATTGGTGGATCGACTGAGAGACATAGTTGCTTTATACATTAAAGAACAAGATTGCTTTACAGTTTAGAAGCTGTGGAAGATGATTGTGTCATAGTTGATGTTACTTCAACTTATGAGATATAGTGCTGTCGCAGTTATTTAAATATATATGAACAAACAATCAATCATATTATATTCAATAACTGTCACTTATTACTTCTTGAAATAAGTATTCTCAATATTCTAAAGCATCAAATCTTGTTGAAATTATGATATCTAAGCTCCGTGTTACTATGTGACGAATTGATCAATATCTTGAGGCGATGATTTGTCAACTAGATTTATCAGCTTTGATCTATTTGTATTTGGATAAGATGTTTAGGACAAATTTATTAATGATAATGATACGAGGTATATGGGTTATATTTAATATAAATTGTGTCCTATATTTGCATGTTTAAATCCATGAATAATAAATGTATTATTCTAATTTAATCCGTTGTCGATTAACAATATGGGAATAGTGTTAACTAAGGACAGAATTCTGGTGATTGGTGATATTAGAGATATTTGATATTGGTGATATTAAGGAATAAGTCCACCAACTCACATGATAGTAGTCATTAAGTGAATATTGGATTTCCCCAGAACTAACAAGATTATCCTTTATGGATCGGCGTTCAATAAGTGAATCTTGTAAGTGATTTTTAATTTACTAATCCTTTGACTGAGAGAAGGGCTAAGTAGGGTTAGCATATGTGGATATTCCTTCTGGATATAGTTTATGATGTTCTGAATTAAGGTAATTAATAAGGGGCTATCTCAGATATAGGTTTATGGCCATATGTGACTAGACAACTTTAGTCAGATAAAGAAAATTTGTTCCTTCAATAGTTGAAGTATGATATCCTACTGGGCCGCCTCGTAGAGAGGTTAATCAGATGTATGTGTGGCAGGCACCCAAAAACTAAGGTAGATATGGCTCAATAATTTTGGTAATCTGAAGAACTTAATCATATATACGAGACAACAGAATCGTTAATTAATGGATGACTATTGATTCTTATCCATTTTGAAGCTAGGTATCGAAATCAAAGAGATTGTAAATACTTTAAATAATTAACTTTTGACTTTTATGAAAGTACACATCATGTACGCTATGATCTGAGACATTGAACGTTGTTGTAGACGCTTACCAATGTTGTTATATTTATTTGTGACATGTATCGTGGGAGCTGTTGGGATATGTCCATATCATAAATAAATATACGGCCGGAAATATGTGAGACCTATGGGGGCACACCGTATCAAGAGGATACGTTATTAATGTAAATTATTATTAATTATTGTATATTAAAATTATATTAATATGTTGCAAGAGAAATAATAAACGGTCTCTAAATTATCAACGTTAGACTTATAAGTAATTAATAGATATTAACAAGTGATGGACTTGTTAGTACGTGAAAAGGCAAATGCCCGTGAGGTGTTGGTTGTGACCGGTCGGAACACAAGAATAAGAAAAAGAGGGTACGAAATGTGTACTTTTTTTAGCAAACAAAGGAGGTGTTTGAGTATGACTTGGAGAACAAGTCTTGTGGCTATATATACATTCATTCGGTAGATATAATGGGATATAACTTTTATGTGAAAGTCAACATACACGTTATATCCCTTATGATTACTACCTAAAGTTAATATTCGCATGCCATGATTTTTTCATGCAATTCTGATTAAGCTGTTATTTATATTCATGCTATGCATATGC
Organism: Tanacetum coccineum; assembly: GCA_026074375.1. Classification (NCBI taxonomy): domain Eukaryota; kingdom Viridiplantae; phylum Streptophyta; class Magnoliopsida; order Asterales; family Asteraceae; genus Tanacetum; species Tanacetum coccineum. The sequence continues at coordinate 17,242 of BQNB010044461.1, forward strand.
ATGTATGATATATACATGCAAAGCTTATTCCCCTTTTCTTTATCCAGTTGCGATCGTTAGAAAAATAAAACATGGGTTTATTTGTTTTGTTCGATCTAACTCAAAACAAGAACATAGTGTTTGGTTGTTTTATTCGTGAAGGAAGGACTTAGCCTTTAGCGTATGCTACTAAAGTGGTCGGTGTGATATATGCCACACCATAGAGGTTATCTACTTTGAACTTTATTAGTTTGCGTGGTATTCTATTTATACACACGCGTATATTCAAGAAGGTGGTTTCATTTATTGCTAAAAGGTACACACTTCTTGATCCCTTTGTTAATTACATATTCTATACGTGTTTATGTTTTCCGCTGCGTACTCATGATATATTTAATGGTTAAATAGATGTAAAAACCCAACAGGTTGAACCGTATCATTTCTTAGGCGCATGGTTCAAGAGCGATGATATCAATCCTTTTGACACGGCTCATGGTGCTACCTTATGGGAATATGCAGGCCATGAGCAAAAGCTTAACCTGTTTTTTAATGATGCGATGGCTAGTGATGCTGCGCTTGTTACTAATGTCATTTTAAAAAATTGTCCACATGTCTTTGTAGGGTTCATTTGTTGAAATTGGTGGTGGAACTGGGACCTTAGCGAAAGGCATTGCTAAAGCTTTTCCTAGTGTCAATTGCATCAACTTCGATTTAGCTCATGTTATTGATGGTTTACAAGGAAGTAGCAATTTGATTAACGTTGGTGGGGACATTTTCAAAGGCATTCCAAAAGCTGATGCAGTTCTAATGAAGGTATTTGCTTTTAATTTGGTGTGTCATTCATATGAGATATTATATTATATAGACAATTTTTTTAAAAAATTATACAAAGTTTATATAAAAAAGAAATATGCTGAACAAGATGTGTGTTTAGTTGAAGAAACAATTTCTTAGTTTTCTGTCTTTAGTTTTGCACAAGAAAAAAAGGATCACAAAACATAAAAAGAGAAAAATTGGTGGAAAATGTGTTCTGTAGTTTTTCTTCTTATATTAGGAAATACAAAGTTTCTATTTTGTCGAGAATTTGATAGTAAAAATTTGATTCGAACAAAATCTCTATTTATATGTTTTGCACATAAAAATTTGTGGAAAAAAATGGTGTTTTCTTTCAGTAAACGCACCTTAGCTTCTTTGTTTTCTTAACTGAAAAACGTCAAAACATAGCATGAGAAGATGGGTGAAAGAGACGTTTAGGCTTAAAAACCATTATATCAAAGAGTGTTTTTGAAAATATGGATTCTAATACTGATTAACTTCGTTTGTTCTAATGAAAACAAAGTGGATACTACATGATTGGAATGACGAAGAATGCATAAGGATACTGAAGCGGTGCAAAGAGGCAATCCCGAGCAAGATAAATGGTGGAAAACTAATAATCATAGATATGGTGGTGAACCACGCGGAAGGGGACTATAAATTTCTTGAGACTCAACTTTTCTGGGACATTCATATGATGGTTCACGTGAAAGGAAAGGAAAGGAGCGAAAAAGAGTGGGCACAACTCTTCGTAGATGCTGGCTTTAGCGAGTATAAGATAACTCCTGTCTTGGGTTTAAGGTCTCTAATCGAAGTTTATCCATGAGTAAGGCTATGCGATATTTAGAAGATTAAAGATCTAGTACGTGTGACGATCTTCAAAAGAATAAGATTTTATCTGATAGAGGCAAACTAGACGTGTTCTTGTTATAATTTCATGTTATGTATGATGGTCTTTTTTGTTTCCATTTCGATCTTGAATGTTTCACGCATTAGTTATCAGTATTTGGAAGAGTAAAAACTAACATGTCTTTCTTTTTACTCCCGTATTCATTTTTAGTCAGTTGAAAACATTCACAATTAAGCATTGCAAGAATTAAAAATTATGCAGTCATTTTGACTTGCGTCAATTCATGTGAAACTTTTATAACCATTTTATTTTGCACTAACACGACCCTGCAAATCAAGCTTTTCATATCTACAAAATTAACTCCAAAGACTTTTTGAGCAATGTTTTTAATATCAGAATTGTACATAATATCGTTTTCAGATAATTAAGATCGTAAGATCTGGTCGGGATCTTAGGATCCTACTATAATGTCATTTTCTAAATAACTTTTGTAATAAATTATTATATATCATAAACACAAAATTACGGATTATATGAATGTTTCATAAAAATGTTGCCATAAACTATGATTATGGATGTTTAAGAAGATTAACATGTTGTTTTTTAAATTTTATAAAATATATTACTTTGTAGTTTTCTAGTTTGTGGTTCGAAAATAGTAAGATCGCATCGGATTAGATCTTAAGATCTTACAGTTAAGATAACATCAAATACTTTATACTTTTTAATATCAAAATCCCTTATAAAATGCGCATAATAGTTACATTTATGTTAAATTGGGTACTTAATTGCTTCTTAATTCATTTTTAGGAAAATATGAGCATTGGAGCGGAAAGGCACGGAAATGTAAGGGTGTAAGGTGAAAATGTACAAAGAAGGTTTCCTAGGAAGAAACTACGGCGTAGCTGACCCGTAGAGGCTACGCTATAGCCATGACATGACGAAATATGGAAGCCGAATCAAGACCAACTACAACATAGTTGGCCCGTAGGGACTACGTCGTATCAAGTGTGAAGACTTGCCATTTTGAAGGCTCTACGGCGTAGCTCAACACCATGGCTACGCCGTAGCTAATGAAGATCACACAAATATTTGGTGCATTTATTGAACTACGGCGTAGCTCAACACTTATGGCTACGCCGTAGCTGAGACGAAACTATAAATACAAGGCACAATCTCTGCCATTCGACACACATTGGAGACAGGAGTGAGAGAGGACGACTCGGGCTACATTAGGAGTCGTTTTTCAGCTGCTATCGCCACAATTCCAAGGGATTATTAGCTTTAACGTATTTTGTATTATTCATTCATCTAAGTCTGTAAGAATATTTAATGTTTAATCAATCAATGGTTATTTTTATTAAATTGCATGCATACTTTAGCATGAGTAGCTAAGCACCTTAAGTGCTAGCTTAGTTATGTATTTATTATTTTAATTATGTTTGTTTCCTTTGTTTGATTACCGTTTATTTAGGATATCATATATATCCTCACGTTTTGATAGTGTTGAGGCTAGTGTAGATCCCTTAAGCTATATGGTAGACTGACCAATTCAAAACGTAGTTTATTAGGATACTAGGAATAGGGTTACATTTTTTCTTAGTGTAAGGGATTGACGTATTACTGCCTACATTAGAGTAGGCACTTATAAAGCGCGAGAAATCCTTCTAGGAGGGTTAATGTCGAATAGTGGGAATGTCGACACTTAGACATGTCTTTAGGATAGTTGAGGGCTTAATCACTATGAACTAGATACCCGACCACCGTGACCAACGGAGTTGAAATCATAGAATCTATAGGCTAGGTTGCGACTACCAATCGGACTTAGTGATATAAGAGCCACCTAAATAAACAGTAATTAGAGATTGCACTATGAAACATCATATTTATGATAATAAAGAAATAACTTGGCTAGTACATTTCTCTCCCTTGATTTCATCTCAAATTTACTTTCAGTATTTATTTTACTTGCAATTTTCAAAATCATTTCAAACTGTTTTTCAATTCAAATTAATAACTCATACTTAGCTCTTAGGACGACCTCGGATTTACCAGTCATACACTACACACGATCGATTTCTCTGCTCGTTAGTGCGTTTGTTGACCCTTAGGTAAACGAGTTTTATAAATTTAAAACTTGGTTATTGCAAACAAAACACGCATCAAATTTTTGGTGTCGTTGCCGGGGAGCTAATATCAATTTGAATGTGTATTTGTATAATTCTGTGCATTTTAAATTATTTGTCATTTCTTTTGATTTTTCACATTCTAGTAAGCTTTCATTAAATTTCAGATACATGACTAGGTGGGGAGACTCAACCCTTACGCAGACCCAGAAAAACAGTTTAGAGCCATGAAGGATATCATACCAATTTCTGTTGATAACATCTACTCTTTTTACGAATCAGAATCCTCTGAATCAGAAACCAAAGAAATAGTTTAAATTGATATTAAGACACTCACAATGGAGTAGTACTTGGGGGTAGTTTGTAATAATCAAAGGACAGGAGTAATGCGACCCGAGATTAGGGGAGATATAAATTTCAAGATCAAAAGTCAATTCTTGTGAGAATTAAAGGACAACATTTTTTTCGGAAACAAGGATGAAGATGCATACGAGCATGTGGAAAAAGTACTTGAAATTACTAGTCTTTTCAACATTCCTGGGATATCAAAGGATGCGATTATGCTACGGGTATTTCCCATCACACTTGTTGGTGCTGCAAAAAGATACCCCCTTCTTCCCAAAATTATTGTCCCCCGACAAAAAACACAGTTTAATAAAAGTGCATTTATTACTGTTTTCTCTCTCTTAGTTTTTGATAGAATGACAGTTTTACCCTTAGCTAAATAATTAGAGTCTTCTTTAAAGTTTGTAATAATAATTTCAAAGAAGGGTAAAATAGTAAACTTGATCAAACTTCCCTATCTATTTTTAGTAGTAGACAATTAAATTAGGACGTCCCAAAAAGGAAACGTGGACAATAAAAATGGAACGGAGGGAGTAGATGGGAAGAGTACCAGCCGGGACTGTCAATACATAGGGCTTGCTTAAAAAGGCTTTCTTTCTCAGATATTGTCCACCTTTGAGAACTGCAAAATAATTGCAGGACATTCAAAATTTTAGACAAGAAGGGAATGAGACTTTATACCAGGTCTGGGAAGGGTATAATGACCTCCTGTATAAATGTCCTACTCACGATCTCAACAATTACCAAAAGGTAAGCATCTTTTATAAAGGACTCAAGATTCCTACCCGTCGAATGTTAGATTCTCGTGAGCCAATCCTGAGAATGACAGCCACTGAGGCTCTTATGGCAATTCAAGAAATGGATTACCACTCTCAAAAATGGCATGACGGGGGAAGTATTATAGGTCTAGGAGGAAGCAGTTCAGATGGAATAAGCGTGATCACAAATAAGCTCGGTAATCTAGGTCGCGACATGAAAAAAACTCAAAGAAAATATTCGTGCAATTCAGGTAAGGAGTAAAATGTGTGGAGAAACACACTGCCACTTGAAAGATGAAGTAAAAAGTATCAAGGCGACTGGATATGGAGAGGGGAAGAATAATGTTGAAACTACCAAATATCCAACGAGACCATCAAGAAGCCAGTCACCCTCGGATAGAAGATCTAGTCTATAGGAGATCATCGGAAGATGTTTGGAGATTTCTGGCATTAAGCAAGACAGCTTCAAGGAATGGATGAAAAGGTTCAGAGAAAACACATATAGGAACCTTAAGAGACATGATTATTTAATTAAGGGACTTAAAAATAAGGTCGAACAACTTGCTCAAGCGGTCCATTCTTCTATGACCAATGATTCAAAATCGACCAATCAAGTCAAAATAGTCATTACAAAGAGTAGCCCGAATACTCATTATTTTGATTCTAACACTGCTATTGGTACATGTGATATTTCTAATCTTGTTGAGAAGGAAATTATCATGAGAACGGGTGAAAGCAATGAAACTCTTAAATCTGCGCTTATTGTTGGCAACTTTTCTGATAAAGCCAAGAGGCGAATTGCTGAAGAACAAGAAAAGACTTTTCTGGAAAGCTTAGAGAAAGTTCCAATTAACACCCCCTTGATTGTCACTATTAGGCAAACTCCTTATTACATGAAAAGTTTGCAAGAGCTCGTCTCAAAAAAGACAAGAATTGAGGAAGTGTCTATGGTTAAGCTTAATGCTCGGTGTTTAGTAGTCCTACAAAATGAACACCCATCGAAAGAAAAAGATACATGAAGTTTCATTCTTCCTTGTATAATCGGTAATGTGACTATGAGTAACGCGTTAACTGACCTAGGATCAAGTATTAGCGTTATGTCATTCTTTTTGTTAAAACGTCTTGGTTTGTGTAACCCTAAACCTATAAGAATGCTAATAGAAATGGCCGACAAATCAATGTAATCCCCCAATAGAATCATAGAAAACGTCCTAGTTAAGGTTGATAAGTTTATCTTTCTGGTGGATTTTGTTATCCTTGTCATTGTTGAGGATGACAAGGTTCCAATTATACTAGGTAGTCAATGCTCGTTACTGCCTATGCCAGGATTGACGTTTTTGGCAAGAAAATTTCGTTAGAAGTGGGGGGTGAAAAAGTTTTGTTTAGTGCTAACGAGAGAATATCACCATTACCTATTACATTTGTTTGTGTAATAAACAATTTCCAAGCACCAAACGGATTCGGAGAACATGAAAATTTAGAATAGTTTTTAATGAACGATGATATAAACGAAGACTTAGGAAATTTCTTGGAACTAAACGATCTCCTGCCAGAAAATAACGGTGATCCTTTTGGAGTACTTTCCGATTCGGGGAGTGATATGGGAATTCGATTGGATGAATCTAGTGGAAATCAGGAAGACCTCTTGAATGAACAAGCCGCACAATTTGGATAAAATGAAGTTAACCATCCACCATTACGACCTCAATTCTTTAGAACATGAAATAGGATTCACTTTTAGAACCCGCATACTTTACAAATCACATGCAAAAGTAGATTTTGTCAATTTTAACCCCTATATCGACCAAAATTCACTAGTCAACATAATATCTAAGAGTAGGTACAATGAGGTGATGAGAAACGAGTTGATTTATATGGGGAATAACTTTATAGGATTGGCCAAAAATATACATGTGTTTGTTGGATGCTACACATTTTGTGGCTGATTTTATCGTACTTGAAGATGTTAGTGAGTTTATTGTAACACTCCCAAAATCATGCAGCGGAAAGGTAACCGAGGGTGTTACTTCATAATACAATAACACAAGATACAAGAAAATGATCACTATATAGACGTTTTTAGAAAAATACATCGTTGAATTAATTTAAAAATAAAGTTTTACATAGGGTAATAATATTCAAAGTCATAGCAGAAGAAAAAGATATGTTTCATTACATCAATGAATATTAAGATAAACATTCCATGAAAGGCGACTCTCAGTAGATGGTATGATCATGGACTCTGTAAGCTACCCGCTTACCATGCAATTAAGGACCTGAGATAAACATGCTTGAAACGTCAACAATAATGTTGGGAAGTTCATAGGTTTAAATAAATATTAAGTGTTGACAACAAGATTTCAAGTGTATGACTATTATAACACATACAATATCACAAAAAGTAATTACGGTTGCGCTAAGCTCATGACACCGAAGCTACAACAATAGTTATGTGCATGCAAATCAATGCAAAGTAAGTTGCCAGGTAGGGGTCTAACCTAAGACCACATAGAGTTCCCAAATGGCATACGTCCGTTTAATCGGTACCCCTGATTCTAGTAAGCGCTACTTACCCGGATGGGGATGTCATTCCAATAGATCTATTTATGACACTTGTGCTTACACGAAGTAATTAACGGTTCATGATAATGGGTATAGTGGGTTATCGGTACTTAGCCTAATTTGTAATCATTTAAAATCTACTTGCATCCATAAGTAAAACAAGCAATGTATCTCACCATGAGATTTGCAAAATAGTTATAAAACAAGTTAAAGTGGGGCTATAAACTCACATTTAGCAAAGTATGATTCAAGAAATAATAAACAAGTGTAAACTAGCAACAATTCTAAAATGCGACCTAATTAATAACGGGACGCTTTAGACTTATGCAAATAGAGTGAAATGATGTATATGTGTTTTATAAACTTTATGTCATCCGTACATGTTTGTGTTTAAGTTTTACAAGTCCAAACATGGTTTACGCCAAAGTTGAATAATTATTTTGATGTTTTAACACTTTACGAAAATGACCTTTCCCCTAACTTTGGAAACCCGTAACTCATTCGGTTCTTAACATTTTTGCCCAAACCCGACTCATATGAAAAGTATCTAAAGATAACTACAACAATGCTCTGTTGACCCTATACCTCATTCATCCTCTAAAACACTCAAAAACAACCTTAAAGTGACTAGGTCAGCCCTTTTACAAAGAAAAACAAGTTGTTAACATTTGTGAAAAACAGATTTTACTCAACTTTGCGAGGCCGTAACTCCTTTGTTACATAACCTATGGACTCGATCCTAGACTTTATGGAAACTAAACACCAAGAACTACAAAAAGTTTTTTGTCATAATTTTCTTGATTCGAACCCTAAACTGGCTCAAAGTTACTACATCGGACCACTTTTTTGACACTTCGAATATGTGTAGTTTTTCAAAACACACTTATTTTTGTCCGATTTTCAAAAGATCATAATTTCTTTGTTTTAAGTCCGTTTTAGTTATTCAAGCGGTCACAAAAACGTTATAATGTGTACTATCTATAACATATACCCACTGTTGCAAAAACCAACTCCTTGCTGTTCGAATCTAACCTAGAAAACAGCCCGCTAACAACTTATTTATTTCCATGTTTCCACTTTCTTTTACCAACAAAATCCAACAACACTATACTAGTCCTAAACCCTTGAACCAAGTTTATCAAGAACATTTTAAGAGTATTGTAACATATTTTTACCATCAAATCCATTTATATAAATAAGAACAAAAATAAAATAACAAGAACTTATACTTCCATTTTTAAAACAGACAAAGTTTTACATAAAACAAGTATGGTGACATGTTTATAGGTGTCAAACAAATATATGTAAGGAAAAAAAGAAAGAGAAAATATAATGGAATTTGATTAGTGCAACTTACATGCCACATGTACATGTGAAAGTTTTTATGTGAGTTGTGAGTGGATCTAGCATTGCTCTTTTATAAAACCCTAACTTTTCTTGCAAAACCCTAGCTTAAACCCAATCTTTCTTCCTTGTAAACACTTTTAACAACCCAAGTACCTTTAGATCTAAACCCTTTTTGCCCTATCTTCTTTGTAAAATACTTGCACAAAACTTAGAAACCTTAACCCTATTTTTTTAGTCGTGGACTAGAGAGGAACAAAGAGAGGGAGTGAAGTGTTTTTGCTAAAGTAGGATATGAAATGAAACCCTAAGTGCTATGCTGTTTATATAACACATGTAAGGGTGTAAGGGATAAGCTTGGATTTGGTCTAGTGTTAAGATGTATAAGCCCCAAAAGATAGTGACCTCCTTGAAATGTCACTATCTCTTCTTACAAATGCATGTGGTAGTGTTTACTAGCAAAAGATGCCTTATGTTAGTGCAAATATTACGATATTTAATCTATACATTCTCTTTATTGTTTTGGTGATGACAAACATGTAACTTGTAAAACATAGCGTAAAGTTCACAAGTTACTCGTAGATGTATACTTCAACTCACGGATATCTCACCATCCCTGTCCACCACAACTTACGGTCCTTATCCACCACAAGTATACATTTATCAACTCGATCTTGACATCCCGAGACTCTTACTCATACGGGCTTCACTAGTTGGATTGGGCCAAGCAAACGGGCTAGCCCATTAAGGCCCAATAAAGTTCCGCCCATTAAGTCCTATCAAGGCCCAATCAAAGCTTCTAGAAGATGGAAGGAAACTAGTGAATTCAAATTTGAATTTGCTTCTAGAAGATGGAGGGAAAACTAATGAATTAGGGTGCATGCTATTACCCATTGGTAAGTTTACGTTTTCATCAAATCACCTTATTATCCATTAGACAAAAGAGACTTCTCCAAGTAATTACTTCTCTATAAATAGCCAAGCAAAGTCATCCCCCTTCTTCTTGATGAACATACACGGCACCACCACCAAAAACACATAGAGTTTCTTTCTTCAACTTTGATCATGGTTCTAGCATAAGGTATGGATCATGGTTACACTCTATGTTAGTTCCACTAATACAAGGGCATGTAGTGAAGTATAGGATATCTCTACATGGAAGTGATCATCCTTGATTACATGTATATCATGTAGTAGATTGGGTGGGTTGCATAGAAATGATTACATTTGATCACTTGTATGTCATAGAGTAGATTTGATTTCTATATTGTAACTCTTGTGTAATTGTGTAGATCCGAATAGTATATAAATCTGAAAGTGTAGATTGTGTGTCAGAAAGTATTCTAGGCCTTAAAATATGAACAGTAACAGTGGGTTAGAATTTATAAAAATACTTTTTATATATTTATTTATTGAAAGCGTATAGAATTCGTATCTCCTCCGTTTTAATTCTGTTTTTAGTGATCCTTATACGCACGGATTTGTAATTAAAAGTTTTATCCAAGTATCATATTTTCCAAAAACGTATTGTCATGAACAGTAACCCTTTTTATAAAATTTCTTTTATAAAAACACTTTTTATGTATTTAATTAACGTAAACTTGCAAATGTCGTAACTTCTTCGTTATAGCTCGGTTTTTCGAGTTCTTTATATACTTACGATCCTTATAATATGTACTATTTCATAAAAATGATTCCATTATTTTATAAAATTGAATTCTAACAGAAGGTATAAAAACAGTGGGTTTTTATATCTTTTGTAATTTAGGTTTTATAAATCCATTTCTTGAGAAATTTTGTACAAGTCTTTTACCATACTTTCTACCATAAGTCTTACATATTTTAGCTCCTCTAATTAGTCCATAGTGATTGTCCATGATAAATTGTCCTCATAATATTTATACATAAACTTTTAAATAAAACTTTCAACATAAATTAATTTATAAACTAAACATATAAATTAATTAACACTTATATAAGGTGTGTAATTCCATTTTAAACATATTTTACCATACATATATATAGATTTAAATTTCTCATGATGTTACAATGTTTCATAAATCATAAAAAGAACCTAGGTGGTGATTAACATATCTAACAAGTAGGTAAACATAAGTAATGAATAATGGAATGATTAAGGTTTTAAATAAACCTTTAAGAAGTGTGGGAGGAACAAGAACACAAGATAAAACCCTAGAACTTGATCCTAAATTCAAAACCCAAATAAGAAACCCTAACTTTCTTCTTGCTTACAACCCTTGTTAAACCACAACCCAAGCTTCCAAATCAATCCCAAACACCTTAGATATGCTTACTAATAATGCTAGAACACTTGTATCTTGCTAGAACCAAAAACTATATGAAACCCTAAATAATAATAGTGAGCCTTGGGTTTGCTAAGTGTGGAGAGAGTTTTTGTTCTTTGATTTTGCTTGTAGGAAATGAGAGAGTGTGTGTTTACCTTCCTAGTACTTCCCTTTTATAGTAAGAGTTAAGTTTAACAATCTTAAACTAACTATGGTTATGCTAGATGGTTAAGGGTACAAAGGCAAATACCTCTCCTCCTCCATATGTACATGGAACGGCCAAAAGGGGTGGAAGGGTACTAGTGACAAGCCAATTACTAGAAGTATGTGTTTTAGGGTACATCTTACGGGGTTAGGAAGATATACTAGTGAAATTTAAATTTACCTTATGTTTAATTCATAGTGGATCCGGCTCTTATAGGAGTAGAAAATATTAAATTTTTGTGTATTGGGTATAAAAGTGGGTATTTGTTTGAGTCTAGATAGGTTTAGGTGTTTCCGTGTACGCTTAAATGTATTTTATTGCGAAACGTAAACGTTTTACGTAACCAATAAAAATAAAATATGAAAAGTTATAAATTATACTGTCGGTTAAATAAGATTTATAACACTTGATTGACGTAACTTTAACTGGTTTTGGTGTCATATACGTGAATTTGATTTTTAGTTTACGCTGATTTAACTTATAGATTATAATTAAAAGAGTAAACGGTTGGGTTAAAACTCAAAAAAATAAAATAATTGGTAATAATTTAGTCGGGAAAGACCTTGCAATAAGGATTTGTTTATAGTCTTCCCTCCGTTAAGAAGGCATTGTCCGCAAGGCTCAAGATGCTAGGCACTGCAGAGGGTGGGTTTTTGTGATGGGTGCGGATACATTACTTCCAAAATTGATCTTCACGTCCATGTAAACTGAGGGAAACTCTTCTTGGATTGTTCCATTGAACTTTAATGATGGGGATACGGCTTTGCTTTAATCGCTTGACTTCACGATCCATAATTTCCATTGGTTCTTCAACGAAGCGAAGTTTATCATCAATGTGTATTTCATCTAACGGAATTGTCAACGGCTCATCGGATAAACACTTCTTTAGATTGGATACATGAAACGTGCTATGAACCCTGCTTAACTGTTGAGGAAGTTCGAGTCTATAAGCAATGGTTCTCACTTTGGCTAACACCTTGGAAGGTCTAATATATCTCGGGTTCAACTTCCCCTGTTTGCCAAAATGTATAACCCCTTTCCAAGGTGATACCTTTAACATAACACGGTCACCAACTTGAAATTCTAAAGGCTTATGCCTCACATCGGTGTAACTCGTTTGGCGATCACGAGCAGCTTGAATTCTTTTCTTGATTTGGACAATCTTCTCGGTTGTCTCATAAATAAGTTCTGGACTGGTGAGCTGAGCGTCTCCGACCTCGGCCCAACAAACAGGGGATCAACACTTCCGATCATAAAGTGCCTCGAATGGGGCAGCTTTAATACTAGCATGATAACTATTGTTGTATGAAAATTTAATCAGCGGTAATTGTCTTTCCCAACCATTCCCAAAGTCTATCACGCAAGCGCGTAACATATCTTCTAATGTCTGAATGGTCTTTTCACTTTGCCCATCAGTCTGCGGATGGTATACCGTACTCATATCCAACTAAGTACCCATAGCCTTCTGAAATGACCTCCAAAAATTTGACATAAATTTAGGGTCACGGTCACAAATGATTGAGACTGGTATTATATGTCTCGTGACTACTTCTTTCAAGTATAGTCTTGCCAGTTTTCCATATGGTCATTTTCCCTCATCGGTGTAAGTCGGTCTACAATTACCCATATGGTATCATATCCACTTTGCGTCCTTGGGAGCTTGGTGACAAAATCCATAGTGATATTGTCCTACTTCCATTAAGGAATCTCATGTTGTACCAACAAGCCAGATGGTTTTTGGTGTTTAGCTTTGACCTTTAAACACGTCAAACACTTGCTAACATAGGTGGCGATGTCGGCTTTCATGTTAGGCAACCAGTATAATTGCTTTATGTCTTGGTACATTTTATCGGAACCCAGATGAACAGAATATTTTGACTTGTGAGACTCGTGCATAATCAGAGTCCTTAGATCACCATAGCACGGAAACCAACTTTTGTTATTCAAACACAGCGTTCCGTCTGCACGTGGTTCCAACTTCTCCTTCTTGGGTTTTTCTGGGTCCTTCGAATTTTCAATCAGCATACCTCCCACGTCTTCGGACTTGAGGTTTTCTGGTTTTCTTGCCTCTGTCTGAGCCTCCAAAATCTGCTTGGGAAGATCCAAACCAATAGTCATAACTAAGGCTCGAACCCGTAATGGCTTATTGCGTTCTTTCCTGCTCAATGCGTCAGCCACTACGTTTGCTTTCCTCGGGTGATAACGAATTTCACAATCGTAATCACTGAGAAATTCCAACCAACGGCGTTGTCTCATGTTCAATTCCTTTTGATCAAGGATGTGTTGTAAACTCTTGTGGTCGGTGAACACAGTACATTTTGTCCCGTACAGATAATGCCTCCAGATCTTCAGAGTGAACACTATTGCGCCTAACTCCAAATCATGAGTGGTATAATTCTTCTCATGAATCTTCAGTTGTTGTGATGCATAAGTAATCACCTTTTCTCTTTGCATTAGCACAGCACCCAACCCTTTGATCGAAGCATCACAGTCTACGATAAAGTCTTCGCTTCCTTCGGGTAAAGCCAGAATTGGTGCACTACACAACTTCTGCTTTATCAATTGAAAAGCTGCTTATTCTTTGTCATCCCAATCAAACTTGACCTTCATTTGAGTAAGCTTGGTCATTGACTTGGTGATCTTTGAGAATCCTTCAATGAATCTTCGGTAATAACCGGCAAGACCTAAAAATTAACGAATCTTCGTTGCAGTCTTAGGAGATGCCCAATCTTTAATAGATTCGATCTTGGCGGGATCCACGTGAATACCCTGATTGTTAATCACGTGACCAAGGAACTGTACTTTAGGAATCCAAAATTCACATTTAGAGAATTTGGCATACAACTGCTCATTCTTAAGCAACTCCAAGATTAACTTGAGATGTTCTTCATGCTCTTGCTTACTCTTCGAGTATATCAGAATATCATCAATAAAGACAATCACGAATTTGTCCAAGTATGGTTTGCACACCCGATTCATGAGGTCCATAAATACAGCATGTGCGTTAGTCAAACCAAACGACATAACTTGAAATTCATAATGTCCATATCAAGTTCTGAATGCGGTCTTCAGAATGTCTTCTTTACGAACCCTTAGTTGATGATAACCCGACCTCAGGTCGATCTTCGAGTAGACACTCGACCCTTGAATTTGATCGAACAAATCATCAATCCTTAGAAGCGGATAACGGTTCTTCACCGTCAGCTTATTCAATTCCCAGTTATCAATGCACATCTAGAATGATCCATCCTTCTTCTTGACAAACAAATCCGGAGCTCCCCAAGGTGAGGAACTGGGTCTTATGAAGCCTTTGTTAGAAAGTTCTTTCAGTTGGTCCGACAATTCTTTCATCTCGGACGGAGCTAACGATAAGGTGCTCGTGCCACAGGTGCAGCACCAGGTATTAAATCGATTTGGAATTCCACTTGGCGGGTTGGTGGAATACCCGGCAAGTCCTCAGGAAATACCTCAGGAAAGTCTTGAACTATTGGTACGTCTTCAAGTCGCTTCTCCTTAGACTTGTCTTCAGCCTTTTTCGTGGTAACATGTTCCAAAAAGAGGGACATCCCTTCAGCAAATACTTTTGTGTTTTGGTGCACGAGATGATGTTTAATCGAGACTCGTGTCCGTTGTTGCTTCCGTCACCATGAAAAGTTAAAATTTTGTTTCCAAAGGGAACACGAACGAGTTTCTCATCACAAACGATTACGGCATGATATTTAGATAACCAGTCCATACCAATAATGATGTCAAAACTACCCATCTCTACGGGCACTAAGTCGATGTTGAATGGATGATTTAGAAAATTCAAAGTACAACCCCGTATAAGTGTATTAACCCAAATTATTCTACCGTCAGCTAACTCGACATCATAACCATGGTCTATTATAGTTGGGATGATGTCAATGAAAGAACTAAATGCAGTAGATACAAAACTTCTATCGGCACCAGTATCAAATAAAATCAAAGCATAACGGTTGCTTAGGAGGAACGTACCCGTGACAACATTGGAGTTTGGGTTTGTCCCGGCAGTGCCCACAGCGTAATCTCTTGCTACAGCATTACCATTTCCAATCCGATTTCCCTGATTCCCGTTCCTTAGCTTCGGGAAATCACTCCTGAAATGACCTTGAGCTCCACACTCAAAGCAAGTGAGAACTCTTTGATTTGCCCCTTGGGCTCTCTGGTTGTTGTTGGCAGCAGCAGGCTGGCTTTTACAGTCACGGGCTGAATGGCCAATCCTTTTGCAGTTTGTGCACTTGGGAGCACACTGACCATCATGGTGATAGTTGCATTTGGGGCACAGAGGTTTAGATCCTCCGTAAGGTTTCTTCTCACCAGGCCCAACAGTGTAAGCCCATGCCATATTGTTCCTTTTGAATGGTTGTTGTTGGTTTTGATTGTTCCTTGAAGTGTCCTCAAACTTCCTTTTGTTCTCAACCTGACGTTCAGCAAGAGTGAGGATCTTTTTATCCATCAGTTTTGTTGCAAACTCAATTACCTCCTGCATTGTCTTGGGCTTCGATGCCTTCACACTTCCATGAATCATATCGAGAAGACCACCGACATACTTTTTAACTACATCCGATTCCTTGGGAAACATCCTATTACACATCAATGCCAACTCTTAAAAACGTTGGTTATAACTCAGCACATCGGTACCTTTTACCTTTAAGTTCCACATTTCAGTTTCCAGCTTTTTGATCTCACTCCTTAGGCAGTATTTATCGGTCATCATCTTTTTCAAAGTTTTCCATGGCATTGCATATGCAACATCATGTCTGACAGCCTTAACGTGGGAGTTCCACCATGTCAAGGCATTTCCTTGAAGAGTACAAGTTGCAAACTTGACCTGACATGTGACAGTGCAGTTGTTGATGTGGAAAATAGATTCCATCTTTTCTAACCATTGGGTCAGACTGACAACCCTTTCAGTGCCTTTGAAATTCATAGGCTGGCACTTTAGGAAATCAGTGTAAGTGCACTCACGAACAGTAGACACTTGTCTTCTTCCGCCAGTTCCTGAATCATGGCTGTCATCGCCATTTCTACTCCTGTCTACATCACGTTCTGCCAATGCAGCAGCAACACCCTAGGCAATTAGTACCCTAAGTTGAGCATCGGTGACAGGTGTGGTGGTGGTGGTTGTTGTGGCTGGTGATGTCCTTGTGGTTTTTTTCTTTGGTGGCATTTTCTTCAAAATCACAAGAAATATAGTACACGTTAGATTTCATACAATCATAAACGCAACATGACATATGCATAATAAATAAAATGAGATCACAACCCACAGTGAAATATACAACTGAAGTGAAATCAACAATGACATAAATAAATCAACATCCATACATAACAACATCGATAATCATACATGATAGTTCTGATTACAACATGATCAGTACAATGAGATACAAAATGAAAAATATGGTCTTAAGGCAATACTAGCTGGGGGTCACCCATAATACTTAGCATGTCATACAATGATAGCTAGAAAGATAAAACAAAATCCCTACAGCCTACTAGCTGGGAGTAACCCATAAAACGTAATAGGCTATATAAGATAGCTACAAATGATACAAGACTAACAGTTGATGCCAGCCTCAGCTGGCTCATCCTGAGGCTCTGGATCTCTAGCCTCTAGTGTCCTGACATGGGCCTCTATAGCTGCACTCTTGTCCTCAGAACCAGTCCATGCCCTACGAGCATAAGTCACCTCTCTATCCAAAAGCATAGCTGTGTGGCGGTAAAATTGCCTATCTCTGAACAATGTGTTGACTCGGGCTCTAAGAAAAAAAAGCTCGGGTTCGGTCATGTTCATCCTCGAATTGTCCATAGAACTCCATCATTGCCTGCCTAAATAGTTAGCAAGCTCTAATCACTCTCGATGGGTTTACCCCCTCCAAGAGGTTGGTGCTTCATCTCCAGCATAGGCATACAAATTACAATCTGACACTTAACACTCATCCCCAAGTGCTGTAATTCCCATAACCCATCTCCCCAACCCTGTCTCGCTGCACCAGCTGTTGAACTCTCCCCTACCTCAAATCCAGGAGCAGGAGTAGTAAAGCAAGCTCTCTTTCGAGGCAGCATCTTAGCCTCAGGAATATTAGTTCTATGGGAAGTAGATGGAAGTAAAGCTCTCACCCTAATCCCAGCTGCCTTATAGCCTAATGGTGCTCTAGTATCAGTAGGGCTAGTAGTGAGTGGTGATAGTAGGGGTAAACGTAGAGATGATACAGGTAGTGGTGGTGAAGGAATCTGAGGTAGTGGAGATGACCAGGGTGATAGTGGAGATGGTGGCGGAGTAGGTAAGACAAGAAGTTTGTCAACCTCTACCTCAGGTGGGAACGGTATAGGTGTCTGAGGTATGACCGTCTTTCGTGCCCTACGAAGTCGAGTATGGGAGGGTGGTACAATAATCTAAGGTGATCTGGGTGTAGGTGCAGACTCATCAGTCTCAAATGCCTCTGTATCCCCAGCTGAGGGAATAAGGTCAACAACATGTATAGCAGAAGAGTCGGGCGGAGCTAGGTGCTCCTCCTCTTCGTCGTCATCCTCCTTGTCCTCAAAGTCCTTCTCATCCTCGTCATCAGTATCATCATCATCATCGTCATTATCAGAGGGCTCGTCATCACCATCCCCTCCATCAGCAGGATAGTCAGCATGATCCTTCCCTTCGGGGGTCCGTCCTCGGAATCAGAGTCACCACATAGCCTAGTATAAAGGCTGTTGGCGAAGCATCAAGCAGGTATCGGTTTGGTCCTCATAGGTGCCATCATCCCTAAAACGTGGCCAAATCTCTGGGTACTCAGGCTCAAACGTAAATTGGCTCAGGTTACCGTGATCAATAAATAGTTTACAAAGAAACATTATGATACGATGATGGACCTTCCACTTTAATCTATATCTATAATCTAATGGTATGGCAAAGGAAATTGGATCAGTATCTCGATAACCCTCAAAACATACATACTTGAACCTTGATATTATTTTTCTAAGTTTTGTGTTTCGGAGATGTTTCGATGGTTGAAGAAACATGCAAGTAGTTGAGTATTCACTCATTTACTACAGAGTATTTGTTTTTATGTTATAATGTATCTCATAAAACAATATGTTAAGTAAAATAGATGATAGCTTCCTCATCATCACAAGTTATTCTTACGTTTAATTGTTGTGTTATTTTGTATTCCGGATTCAAGGCATTGAGGCCTAATATTCACAACTTGCAATGGTCGAAGTTCACAACTTACAAAGTTAAATTGGTTATAGTTTTCGGTTAAACATTAGTTTGAAAAACCCGTATCCGCTTAACATTGGTTGAACACAAATTTTAGTTCAAATAATTTTATGACTATTTACGTATACATTACGAGATACGCTTAAATTACACACACCATCATATATACAAAAATAACACCAATCGAAAACATTACTTACAGAACATACAGTTTAACGCGTTACATAATATTACTGTTCTTCATTTAAATTTTTGTGCAATCACATTTTTAGTTAAACCTTGCCTTCAGTCTTTCAAACACAACCCTATATGAATTTAAACGATGTTTCACATAATTAATGTTTGTATATATGTTTTAAATTTCCGTAATATTTTCGACATTTATTATAATGTTTTCGGGTTCCTCAAGCGCTTAACTTTATTCTTCTTTATGGTAAACATGAAGTTCTACCTTTTCCGGCAACGAAGCCACATAATGAACTACCTATCAAAGGTAACTATTTTTCATGCATAGATTTGGATATATATTTTCACGAACTAATAGTTATGTTGATTTGCAGCTATAGAAAACTTGAAGATTAGAACTCACACATGCACGCCAGTTTTGTGGCCAAGATTGGGTGGCAGTACCATATTTTTGTTCGGAAAGATTCATGTTGCATCGACTATTGACACTTATGATAAATAGCTTAGCATTAGATTTTTGGTTGTTACTATATGGTGTGCTTCGATCTTATCTTGCTATGATAAAGTTACATTGTCTTTTGATAATTTGGCTATATCCAAAGAATTTTAATTGATACGACAACAAAGTTATTTATGTTTGGGTTTCATAATTTATATCCTGATTTTGATAAGTATATACACTGTCCTTGGATCATTGTGTGACTTCTGACTTTTAACTCTGTAAGGTAGAAACCAAAAGACACTGTAATAGATTTGGTCTTTTGATGTTCCAAAATTTGTTACTTTTTTACGTCTCTTTAAAATACCCGTGAAGTAAAGTATCTCAAGTTAAGTACCTCAAAATTATGGAATTATGAAATGGTAGTTCAGTATTAGTATTTATACAATTTGGCTTTTATGGCTTTCATGGGAGCGGTTACTTAAATTATACAACTCTTACTGATCATTATCACAATTCAAACTACAAACAACCACCTAAAACATAATTTGTATGATCATTATCACAATTCAAACTACAAACAACCACCTAAAACATAACACTTAAATTATACAACTCTTATTGAAACAAAAAGAAATACAAAAAGAATGTAACAATCAAACTTTTAACCACAGACTCAGCCCGGTGCAACGCATGGGTGTCGCAAAGCCTCGTAAGTTTACTAAGATAAACATACGTGATTAATAAGTCTAACACAACATGACACATCATTGAGCAAGACTCAAGTTCTATCTCACCTGATGAGTTAAACACATATTTGAAAACATTTGGTTCAGCTAAAGGTTTCATTATGTATGTCATGTATTAGACTAATTGTAGCACTTGCATGAATGCAAGATGAACCTACAACCATAGTAACTAAGTGAAAGTCATTAGACTACTATTGAAAGAACATTCTAAAAGGCCTTTTAAGGACTAAAGACATGTTCATTGTTTACGGATTTTAATAAAGAGATTAGTGTTGAGCTTATACACTAATGCTTAATTTGATTGAGATATTCTCAATCCTAGTCATAGCAGGATTTTCATCATAAATGATAATACTGTTGACTAGACATGCTTGATTGAAAGCATTGTTGCACTATTCATTAAAGAATAAGAATACTTTACAGTTTGGGAAGCTGTTAAGAAGACTGTCTCATATAGGTGGTTTTGCTTGCTTCAAACAACCTATGTAATCTGTTATGGCGATGCTAGTTTTATTGTATTAGCACTTGAACGCATATATACAAAATGGAAATCATCGTATTATTCAAAACCTTTACTACTTGTGAGTTTTGAAACAAGTGTTCTCAAAGGTCACTCAGATGACAACTAAGTTGGTACTTTTTACAAAGTTAATGTCTTGTACCAAACATGTTTATCATGCTAGGAACATTGAACTTTGACCTGCTAGTAGTCTCATGTATATATGTTTTTAGTATTTGGATAATGGAACATTAAGCAATTGTATTAAACAATGAATTGATAGACCTGGTATGATCGTCTTCATTTATACAACTGTGTTCTATATTAGCATGTTTAATTCCATGAATAATTTATTTATTCTAAATTGTCCATTGTCAGTTAATGATACGAGAGCATCATTGAATTAAGGCAAATGTGAGTGTTTTGGTCATATTCATATAGTATGAATATTAAAGGATGATACCGCCAAACTCATAATGTTGTTCATAGGATGAACATTGGACTGACCCAACCTACGAGTATTCATTACATGGATCGGTGTCAATAGTGAATCTCGCAAGTGGTTATGTCTCTCATCCTCAAACTTAAGATGCAAGTAGGTTTTGTGTGTGTGGAATGTCAATCTTAGATATGGTTTAACGTTGACCTGTTGAAAGCTGCTATAAAGGCCATTTTTAGGAGGGATGTGAAACACATAACGGACGCGTGCAGTCAAAATAAGATTTGTTCCTCCACATGTTATGGAGTAAGATACTACTGGGCCCCTCAATGATTTGAACAGATGTATGTGTGGCCGCACCCAAATGTAATTAAGATGATACTTGATTAATTTGGTAATCTAGTTCAATGTCTATATCGAGAAACATAATCGTTAAGCATTAGAATGACTCATGATCCGTGTCTAATGTTTAACATAGTATCTGTAACAAAAGGATGATTGATATCTAAACCATTTAAAATGAGATGTTTAAGAAACTATCCTCATATGTTTCTGGGGGCATTGGCGTGTTGCTAGATGCTAACCTTTGCTTGTATTATTACTTGATTATTATGACATGCGCAAGTGGGAGCTGTTGGAGTATGCTCGTGTCATAATAAATCATTATACGGCTAGACACATGTGAGCCTATGGGGTCACACACATATACACTGAGGTACCACTTTATATATCGTGTCCATTGTATTTACGGTATATAAATAACCTACGTAACGCGGGATCAATATCGGGCCTATAATAACTAAGTAATGTACTTAGTTTATTGGACATGGAAAGCAAATGAGAAGCCCACCAAGCCTATTAGAGGGGCCGGTCTAGGAGGCTTTCAAGGGACGGATGAGGATTGATTTTTGTTCAAATATATAGGAGATATCCTCTCATTATTTGACAACCAACATACCAAAAACGTTCTCCCTCTCTCTCCTTTGAAAAACACGGCACAAACACATCCCTTTTAGGGTTTGTAGTTTTTCTTGATCCAACACTTTGAATCTAGTTCATTCAAGGTGTATTGTGAGGTTACAAGGTTGTAAGACTAGCATCTATTGGTATACGGTGAAGTGTAGTGTGGATACATCATAGAGGTGATCTACTTTGGTCACTTGGTTTCTTTGATAGATCGTGTATAGTAGAAGGTTATTCTTTGATTCTACCGATCACACTACAAAAGGAAATAATCGTTGTTTATATTTTGATTGATCATTTGACTCTATGGATCTGTTGATAGATGCATGTTTCGCTGCGTTTTATATTTGATTATATGATATTCATTTGATTCAGCACCTACAAGTTCTAATCCTAATTCTAACAGGTAAAAGGGGGGTTTTCAGCCTGAGAGACTGGCACGGGTTTGGTGGTGACTACAATCAATTCAAGACACTTTAACCAACGCAAGCAAATCAACAGAAGATAAAAGAGCGGTCAAGCCTTATGATAGAAAACTGTATTAGCCATCATTAATCTGATTAGAAGTTGGTTTGTTTATTCAGTGCAATGATTACTTATCTCGAAGTGGCATATCATTCTTAGACTTAGGCGGGACTTCATCCTAAGACCTAGACACATTAATTCTGTCACAATTAAAGCATCCACTTAAAGCATGCTTATATATTGATTATAATTCATCTAGAGGACGACACCGTGTATGTAGAACGAACCCTAGCTCATAAAGACTTTACCCAATTACTGCTTAACGGTAACTTGTGTTAGGTGGTAGTCCACAATCCAAACTATACCAATGATTAGAATGTTATTAGTTAGTACTAAGCCACTACCTTCTACGGTACAACTAGTTCAATCGAGGCAAGCAGGACGTTACTAGTGATCCTATTTGTTCCACCTATACGTATTACTATATTGAGAGCTATCCCGGACTCTTAGCCTACGCCCAAACAACACCGAAGTTGCAGCGCATTAAATATGTAGGACTAGACCCAGTTGAATGATAGGTCGCATACTTAAGCACGTAAACAAGTATAAATTGGTAAACATAATCAATAAATCAACGATAAATTAAGCAATCGAGATATAAACAAAACCAAACATTCAGATCTTCATAATAATGGCTAATACCCGAAGGTATTAGCCTTCAAACATCATAATTAGTACAAGAGTAATGGCTTAGCCAAGGTAAACTAACCGAGTTAATGAATGATACCAAAAACTGAACGATTACAAAAGTATAAGAAATTACACGTTGTCTCCTATGGATTGGAATGCGTTGCAAGACCTCTTCTGCTCTTTTTCTCCTCTGAAAATTGACTTTTGTGGTTTAGGTATCGAGAATATGTTTTAGCACACTTAAAACTCATTTTTGAGTTTTGTATTTATAGGGTCTGGAGTCGGTGTCGATACGGCGTATCCAAGGTATTGGATACGGCGTATTAAGGTTTCTTGGAGTAGGGACCACGTTAGATATCTTCCAAAATATTCATATACTATATCTCCAATACGGCGTATTGGTCTTCATAGGATACGGCGTATTGATCTTGTTTCCTTTGTGGTCTTTGGTGAGTGCAGGCACGAATACGCCGTATCTTCCTTGATGGATATGGCGTATTAGTTGTCAGAATAGTAATCTTTAAAATATCTTCGTTTAAGCTTCAGAATGCGCGTCTTTTGCTAATATTCACCAAGTACTCCATAATTACTGCAATTCTCAAATACAAACGATTAAGTAACAATTCTTTGTAATAATTATACAAAATGGGTTAATTACATGGGATAAATGATGCTATAAAATAGATGTTATTTGATGTCATCACCATGTTTTTTTAACCAATCATATCACTTTCAATGGAATAGTAAATCCAAACAAAATTCTTTAGCAAATTATATGATTCCTCTTTTTTGTTGATTTTATATATAACAATCTTCTTTAGACATGTGATTATTTTTTGTTGCTTTTAAATAAGTGAATCAGAAGTAAAAAATTCTTAGTTTTTATTTTGAATCATATTCGCATTAGTAAATCACTGATTTTTTGGTGAGGTTGTTCTTGAATCATTGCATATCGAAATAAAATGCTTCACAAAAATCCTTAATATCTCCGACAATAATGTTTCAATATTAATATTACGATTCATATTTACATCATTGAGATGTTATATCACTTACTTACGAGATGGATATTAAAAAAATGATTCAATGATTCAATATTGACCATAATCACTATATGACTTACGAGATGAATATTAACAATATGATTCTATATCTCAGACAATAATGATTCACCAATGCACTATGATTCAAATATTAGTGTTACAATTCATATATATGTCACTAAAACACTATATGACTTACGAGATGGTTATTAACAAAATGATTCTAGTGATTCAATATTGACAATAAATCTAGTTCATTAAAAAATTTGAATCTTTACCGGTTGGTACCTAACGATTTATATCACTTACGAGGTGGATATAAACAAAATTATTATAGTGATTCAATATTAACAATAAATCGAGTTCATATAAAAAATTGAATCCTTTACCGGTTGATGCCTTCTAACGATTCATTAATAAATTATTTTAAAGTATAAAAAGACATGACTATTTCATGAATCATTAAAATAAATAAAGAATGGAGCAATTGGTTGAATGCCTACAAATTGACGTCGGAGTGAAGAAAAGAAAATGAATCCAGTGATCACATAATGAAAAAGGTAGTTATTATCTATAGACTTTTTAGGAGTTGAAAAAAACGTATATGAAATGGTTATGAAAGATTCTAAATACCCAACATACCTTTATTTAGATTTGATAAGATTAATGGCTAAGACTCTTTCTTAATCTTCTTAATCTTCTTAATCTAAAATCTTTCTCAATCGATCTGAATTCTATATTACATTATATATAAGAGGAGGAATGACACATATTATTCCACTTGACATCCCACTGTCATGTCATAATGCCCAGTCATCCTTCAATCCATGTCATCAATTATTAGTTGAGAAATTTTGTAATTAATGCATAAATTATTTTACATATTTAGAAATTTCGAATTTTATTAATGCATAAATTTTTTAGTAATTTTAGAAATTTCACATATTTAGAAATTTTGAATTTTATTAATGCATAAATTATTTTGTAATTTTAGAAATTTTGAATTATTTTAAAATTTTCGAAATTATCATCATAAATTATTTGTAAAATTCGGTTTTTTAACATCAAATTCCGGTTTTTTTTAATTTTGGTTCTTTTTACACGAAATTCCGGATTATTGTTAAAAATTATGCCCATGGCAAGAATTGAACATGGGTCTGCTAATTCACAAAGAAGCACCTCAACCAGTTGATCACTCCACAAGTTGTGATTGATAATTGAAAAACAAATATGTCATCCTTAAAAAAATTCTCCTTTGAGATAAATTAGGAAAATATTTTGAGAAGATTTGTAAAAAAAACTCGGTATCTTATGTTTGGAGATAATTACCACTTTTAATATTTTAACCTAATATACTCATATCAAAAAAATTATTTAGATAAATTTTAAAATTATTTAGTATATGTGCATCTCTTCTTCTGAAAACCCTAATGTTCAACGTAAAAAACAGGTATGGATATGATTCCCTTTGAAACCTCAACGCAAGAGGCCATAGGTTGTAGGTGCTCAACCAGAAAAGATATATGGTTGACATCTTGCATCAAGGTAACCATTTATTTTATTTTGATAACTGAATATGAGTACTTAATATTGATTTTCGTGTTTATGTCTTCTCTCATGTGTGTCTTAAATTTGTTTATTATAATAGCTTCTCCAAGTTTGTTATGAAACGGTATCAGTAGTTTTCTCAAGAGGACAAGGAGGAACAAGCTCAGTCTTGGATGGCTTGCTTGGCTACATGTTGTGCTCAACTCAGGTATATATTTAATCCTATACACTTATATCTTCGGCAATCACGTGATACTGCACAACATTATTGTAAAGAATATGTGAATAGTTGTTTCCTATGACTTATTCTGAAGAATACATGTGAATAGACTAATATATTTAGTTCTTCTATTAGTTGTAATCAACGATAACTGAAGAAATCGTTTGGAAACGTCTTGAGAAAGATCTATGCTCGAAAGGACAAGAGATATTTGGAAGAAACAGGTACATAAGAGGTTAGCAGGAGTGTTCTTATGATTTATACAACATATATCTGACTTTAATCTTATGATTTATACAAACAATTTTCTTATGTCGACTGAATTTTTGCTATCGTCTCTTATTGCAAAGTTATAAAAACATATTCCCAATGCACATGTCATTATTACCACCCCGTTCTAGCTGTCATATATTATAGCTAAAAGGATTAAAAAAGTAAAGAATTTAAAACTATTGCTTACATCTGGGATTGGATCCGACCATGTCTATCTCTTAGTTGCGGCTACTGATAGGTTAACGGTTGCAGAACTTAGCGGAAGCATCTTAAATAATCTGATAGTCATAAACTTCAAGTCTTCATCCAAAACATCCAAAGTGTTAATTAGTTGTATCAAACCCAATAACATGACAAGCCTTTTTAATAAGCAATCACAAACATCCCCTTACAGATTAATTTGTAATTTGGTTTGTTAGCGATGTTTCTTAACAAGATGCTTTTAAAGGTTCACTATTTCAACGGGAATGAAATAGTAGAAACCTTGATAGCACAAATGAAGTGTAGCATTCGCAGCCTATCAACATATGTGAAGGTTCTTTTAAACTATTGATTTGTACGAGTAAGCTGCTCATATCTCTTGTGTTGGACTTGGTCACATTTTACTAGATGAGTATTAGACCTAAGAGAAGAAAATGATATTTGCCGTTATTTATTATTCATGAACACTTTCATTTTCAATGTTCTTTTTACATAAGCCTGTTCAACGCATATCATTCTCATTTTAATTTTTATAGGCAACAATACTGATAATTGGTCAATTTGTTTCAATGTGATTGCAGGTCAATTATCATCCCTTTTTTCAGCTATATAACACACTTAATGTGTTACATAAAGTTTACTCACTCAAGATGGTTTAACGAAATTTCCTGCTATAAAAGGGTTCATTTCTTTTCTCCTTTCCTTTCTCTATTCATTGTGTTATATAGCTGCAATTTGTTTCAATTTGATTTTTTCGTTATGTAGGTATTTGAGCCCTTGATCCAAAATTGGCGACTATAATGTGTCAAACATGAGCATTTAATCTCTACATATACTAAAATTTTGCAACCGCACATTGCAGTAAGTTTCTCACTGAAGATATGTTCTTGCATTATTTATGTTATGTTTTATAATGAGTCCTCACATTACAATTATACATGTGGTTCTCAAATGATTTCTTGCATTTTTATGTATTTATTTACAAAAAAATATGTTATATACATGTAAGATCGCAATGTTGTAAATGCATGATCTGTTACCATTTGCTGATAAGTGTGATGTGTCACTAATAGACAAGGAAAAACTACTTATCATTCGCCGCCTATACCAGGTATATCTTTCAGGTTTTAAAGATTATAATTACTTTTGATCGTGGCGTTTCTGAGCTCAATTATTTGAGGTTAAATAATCAGATTATACATTGTGAAATTTTCATTGCAAGATCTTTCTACTCATTCTTATCACTGACCCGCGCTCTATCTTTTTGACATTAGGTTGTCCTCTTTTAACCATTTTGTCCACGAATTATGAAGGTCCTATTTAAACTGAATGGATCTTTGCAGCCTATAAAGGATGATAGCCAAGATGTATAAATACAAATGACTATGTA